>JAPTGZ010000009.1:20410024-20428148 GCA_029814645.1 Fowleria isostigma
GTCTCTCCTCAATCTGTTCAGTCGCTGTAGATGTCGCTTCAACCTGACCAGACTGCAGTGATTTTCACCTCTTTTAAAACTTTTCACCTCACTCTCATAGATACAGATAATATGTTCCGAGTAAACAGACAGTTTGGTGCTGGATATCATATGCAATGAGAGATACAGTCGATTGAGCTGCAAACATAAAATTAGATGTTTCTTTATTATCTTCACCATAAACCACAAGTTTCTTTAACCCATCAGGACCCAGTGGTGCTTTTGTGTCACTTCCCAAATGGATTTTTCTCTATGTTAAACCTCCCTCAAGAAATTTATCACCATTTATTGTAAAATTATCTTGTCTATTTTTTCCAGTGAAAATCTGAAATTTCCAACATTTAATTTAATAATCATGTAGATGTTCATAAAAGTTTAAAGTAAAGTTGTGAATTATATCAAAATCAGAGAAAACTGAAGAAAAAGTGACTTTTACAGCAAATTTATCGTTAACTGAACATAAATTAAGTGTCTCCATCTACTGTCACTGATCCAACTCCATGAGTTTTACCGGTAAAACAATGTTGTAGAAGATGACGGTGTTTCCATGGTAACTATGGAGCCTCTGAACATCCAAATGAGTCTACATGTGTTGATAGGATTAGTGGATCAACAGTGATTAAATAGTTTAGATCAGTAGACGATTTAGGTTAAAGGTGGATATTTGGGTTTATGGGTTAATTTAACAAACACATGTTAAATAGTGAGACTCCCTACTGACCATCATTCTGATTTTTTACAAATAGTACCGAACATTAAGGTGTGAATGTAGTTTTATATTGTCAGACCAACTGGAGATCAGTCTTGGACCATCCACTATTGTTCTGGACTAGAAATAAAAGTCATAGTCATAGAAACACTGGTCTCAGAGAACAGACTGCAGTGTAAAATAGTGTTGGCAGAAGCTGTTTTGGTGGAACATGTGCACATGCAGAAGCGTGCTGTGCTATTAAAATGAATAAATCCCTTCAAAAGAAACCATGTGAGTCTTTGTCAAAACTTGCCATTTTTAGATGCAGCTCAGAGTGTGTTGTTCTTTCATGTAGTGAAGGGGACTTTCAATATGGTAACACACAGATAGCAGAGGGAGGGAGCATCCTGCAACTTATTCCAACAGAAAGTCCTGCAACCAGGACCGTTTCCAGCTTTGTAGGGGCCCTTAGGTAAAATGCTGTTTGAGGGCCCCTGGTTTGTTAAACTATGATGAAGAGATTCCTAACCCTTTAGATCAGGGGGGTAAAACTCATATTTTCCAGGGGCCACATTCAGCCCAATTGGACCTCCAGTGGACCGGACCAATAAAGTAATAGCATCATAACCCATAAATAACTACAATTTTTTCCCTCTTTGTTCATAAAAACATTAAATTATGAAAATATTTACATTTACAAACTGTCCTTTCACAAAAACAAACATATGAATAACCTGAAAAAAATGAAATTTGAAAGAAAAATAATTGCACTTTTAACAATACTATTCCTCAACTTATCATTTATAGATTATTGTACATTACACAGAATGTTACACAAACATTTAGTAACAAGTAGAACAGTGTTAAAAATTTGGAGTTTGGAACTAAAATAAGAACAATATCTCAATCAATTTCTTATTTGCTCAGGTCGTTGTTCCTCCTGGTAGTTCTTGGAGATTCAATTGAACTAGTTTTGCCTCAAAAGAGCAAAACTAATCCAGTTAAACCTAGAAAAATGTAGTTTTCACTATTTATAAGTGATTATGCTGTTATTTTAGTTTAGATTATATTGATCTGAATGTGGAACCTGAACTAAAATGAGTTCAACATCCTTGGTTATTTATTTCTTCAGCGTCCTTTTTGCACTTTGTAAATTCATTGCCGGATTGGACCCTTTGGCGGGCCGGTTTTGGCCCCTGGACCACATGTTTGAGACTCCTGCTTTAGATGGTAAATGGTCAGTACTTGTATAGCATTTTTCTGCACATTAATGGTGCCCAAAGCGCTTTACAATACAAGCCTCACATTCACCCATTCACACACACACACTCATACACCAGTGGGCGGCTGCTGCCATGATACCAGGCCTCACTGGGAGCAATTTAAGGTTCAGTGTCTTGCCCAAGAACACTTCAACATATGAACAACTGGAGGCGGGATTCGAACCACCTACCTTCGATGACTTGTTCTACCAACTACGCTACAGCTGCCCCACAATGACACAATCTGTTCCATTTCATGAGCCAATCAGGCTACAGTTAAAATTAACCATCTTCAGTTGAGCCACTCAGGCTTAAGTTACACTGATTAAAAAAAAACTATAATACAAAGAAAACAACAATCCTCTATATGTCAATAAATAAAACAGATTTTGAGTGTTTATTTAAAAAAACCCATTTACTTTAAATAAGAATATACAACAACCACTGAGATAACTTCTTTTTGATGTAATTACAGTGTTTTGTTTAATACTCTCACTAATGGGAATGGTAGGTGGGTAACTGTCAATCATTCCCATCATATCAGTCGGCGGTCCGCTACGTCACTAACTGTGTGACATTGAAGTCCAATTAACACGACCCAATAGACACAAAAACACCAGCCACAGCTTATCAATGCAGTTTATTTTATTTATATCCTGTTTATTTTTAAGTGTAAAAAGAATGTTGTGCTTGTCCATTTTGAAAAATAAAACTATAAAAAAGGTATATAACCGATGTAATGAACACATGCGATAGATACAGATAAAAACAGGACTTGTAAATTTTCCAAAGCTGAGGCTGAACATGCAGCTTTGGGGCCCCCTGGTGGTTTGGGGGCCTGTTAGGGATCAAACGGTAAATCAGCAAGGAGACTGGGTTAAAGTTTCAAAAACGGGTATTTATTCACCCGACAAACTTCAACAAATAATACAAGTCAAATTTACAAGGATTTAGGCCTATAAAAGAGGTCAAAATAACATAACTGAGACATGAACAGAACAAAACTGACCTAACATAATGACACAAAGGGTGAACATATATACTGGTTTGGCCAAACCATATGACACAGAAGGGGAAAACAAAATGGACACCTAACTATAACTGAATACAGAGAAATCGAAACTAAACCCAAAATCCCCCCATAATGTCATTGTCCATGGAGGAGTCCTAATGAGAGGGCAGGACTTTTTAAGACTGCTGCACCCTTGGCCATGCCTTTTTTCCAAAGGAGGAAGGACTCCAGCCCACATGGGAACTCAAACAAAAGGAACAAAGGATTAATATAATAAGCTATAACTAAACAATATGAACAATTTTGCCACCCTATAATGTTTTTATGTGTGCACTCCATAAGAACAGTGTAAGATTAAAATAAATGCAGAATGAACTAAACTGTGTATGTCAAGTGATTAAATGTGTTGTTGGCTGTAACTGAAATGACCAGGTGGTGATGATTATAAACTAAAAGTAACTGAAAATGACAATACGGTGTGTGAAATGATAAACCCATGAGGTGGATGTGTGGTCAAACTAACCCCGTGTGGCTGCGACCATCACAGGGCTTTAAGAATTCACCTAGAGCAAGAGACGGCCCTGGCTGCATCTCCTACTAGTGTGGACCCAGCAGCAGGATTTATGAATGCAAAACTTTCTGAGCTGATTGTGATCTAAATGGAAACTTCTATAAGTGTGCCGTGAACACCTGAAGCCAACGCGCTGAGATTGAAACTGGAGCAGAAATCATCTCGTGCCCAGCAGACAAACTCCACAAATCATCAGTGTTCATATTCAGTTTCCAAATGTTTAATGAGAATGGAAGCGATGTCAATTTAAGAATTTTTAATGAATTTTTTTTTTTTTTTTGGGGGGGGGTGGAAAATCACCTTAAACTCTCATTTTTATTCAATACACAGTGTTTTTATTATAACATGACTTGAGGGTGTCTTTAAACATTTATCATCCTTATCTTTACTCATAAAGATAATCACCGGTTCTGATTAATGGCTGCGATAGAACGTACAAGTCGGACTCGCTCCACTTCCACTCTATTGCCCTTGAGCCCTGACGCCACTCGGTGATTCACTCCAAACTGTTTTCCACTCGGATCAAAACACTGTCACTTTAAATCCACGCTCAACCTCTTGTCATCGTGTTTGCACTCGGTGGCTTCGCACGACGCATGTGGTTCTGTTGAGGGCAGCGAAGTTTTGTAATTCCTCACACATCTCTGGATTAGGGACAGGAGAAGCTGTGCCCCAGTCAACCCTCAAGGGCGACATCACCCGTCGGGCCTGGATCGGAATCACAAACAACACAGAATCTACTTAAGTGGAAGCCACCGGTGAAATCCAATACTGTAGATGAAAGGCCTCGCATTACGCCACGCATCAATCATAAGCACAGGTGTGGTTGTCAAGAAAGCAGATCCCTTAATTAATAAACATCAACTGGGCCTGCTGGGGTGAATTAATGTTGCCAATCCAGCAGCGTGTCAGGGAAACATGTTATGATTGGAGGCAGAAATCATTTCCGGCTTCGGAGTCGCTGCTCCAATAAGCGTTTATCACGTCGGTTGACTTGTAATTATTGTTAATGACATTGTGCTGATGACAAGCAAGAGCGGTACAAGTTATTACTCAACTAGGCGACGCTGATGCCAAGTTAAATAACATCATCCCCCGAATTAGATGACGCTGTTTAACCACAGGTCGAAGAAGTACAACAGAGGAAAACGGCCAGATAGAGCCGCAGTGTAATTATTATACAATGAACCGCACGCTGGCAGCTTCATTACATGGAGCGAAAAGAGCCATCAGTCAGATTGTGTTGTTGGGCGGAGTGGACGCTGATGACAGGCGCTATAAATGAGGCATGCTTTGATACGTTGAGGAGTCGTTTGAAGACACGCGATAGACAGAAGGATCAACAGCAGAAACAGCTTACATTAGCGTCTGAGGTACTTAGCTGATGCTCGTTTGTAGAGAGGGGGATTTAAAGGTACAGTGGGTAACGCCTCGGAGCTAGGCCGAAGCAAATACCTGCATCAACGCAAAGACAGACCGAGTCCTCTGTTCAGGTTAGGTGCTTATCTAACAGCTGGTACGTCGGGATAAAAAAGCCTTGGCTGTCATCCATCCATCCATCCATCCATCCATCCATCCATCCATCCATCCATCCATCCATCCATCCATCCATCCATCCATCTTCTCCCGCTCCATCCGGGCCCGGGTCGTGGAGGCAAAAGTGTCATTCTGGAATTGGCGGACATTTTCTGCCCCACACAAAAAAAATTCCAATAATCCATGCATAAAACACCAACACATGCACTTATTGTAAAAATTATTATTGTTTATAGACAAAATGCAAATATAGTCGGAGTAAAATGTGTTCCAAAATATTATTCAAAATACGAAAGAGATCTCAAACACCTCCTAAAATATAATTTTTCTTTTGTCCCACCTTCTCAGATGACAACCTTACATGTCAAATCTAAGTTATAAATACAGGGTTTTTTTGTATATGTCTGTTATAACTGATAAAACAATTAATTTAATCAATATATTTTAAATAGTAGTAATGATGTACTGATGCCCTTTGTAATTTAGTTCAATTTTGCACTGTTTTGACTTGTAATATGTGTTCACTGGGGCGCCATAAAGGGTGGTAAACATGACAAATTCATGAGACCCAACATTCCTGGGGGGGCGGGGCACTGGATACAGGTTAGAAGTTATGAAAATTTTGGGTAAACTATGGCATACATACAACAAAGGTATAGAAGCCAGAGTCAGATGTTCGAAGTGTTAAGTTTCACTTTTGGTTTACACCACTTACAGTAATTATAGCCCACCCCCCATACACTATACTTCCAAAAGTATCGTCTCACCTTCCTTGACTCACATATGAAGGTCCATCCCAGTCTTAATCCATAGTGTCTGATAGGATGTGGGATCATCCTTTGCAGCTACAACAGCTTCACTTCTGCGAAGGCTTTACACTAGGTTTAGGAGTGTCTTCATGGTAATTCTTAACCATTCCTCCAGGAGCACATTTGTGAGATAACACACTGATGCTGGACCAGAAGGCCTGGCTGTTGGACTCCCAGAAGAGTTGAAGCAGTTAGAGCTGCAAAGGATGGACCTACATCATATCAAACACTATGGATTAGGAACGGGATGGACCTTGTTTTATTTTATTTTATTAGTTTATTTGAACAGGGACAATGCACATTAATCAACATTTCTGTAAATGTGCCAGTTTTAGCTATATAGCTAGTTTCCAACCATAGTCCCTGGGCAAGATGTAACATGCCAACAAGTTCATACGCCAGTGGAGGGAGGTGAGTAAATATTATTGGCAATGTAGTGTATATATCTCCCACACTCCGACAAATATTTTCTTTGCAGTAAAGACCCATGTTTAGCTTTCATGGAACCCACAATTGCTAGCGGCGTCCCAGTGTGTACACATATATAACTTAAACTGTTTTATAAATTTATCGTGCTGAAGTAAAATTACATGTTTCTATATTAAATTGCTGTATCCAATAGTCTTACTGTGTTTACATACAGTATTTAATGCTCTGAATCCACCCAGTCGCTTGTTAAGCAAACAGACATGGAAGAGCAGCTGTTGGCATTTTCAATGTATTATTATTAAAATGCGTCCAGATTCTGCTTCTTTTCATTCTTTCCTTCTTTGCACCGTACTCCTCTGGACAGTTTTACATACAGCTTTGAGTGAACTGCAGAGCCCCGCCCCTCCCCTGCTTGGTGGGATGACCCTTGTTTCTCCTCATACCCATACTTCATGCATGGACCACTCATTTCACAGATACTGTGATATCATTCTGTCTTGCATAAGTAAATTAATGGCTCACTAATGGCAGCCGGCACACATCATTCACTTTGAAGAGCTGGTTCTACTGTATGTACTGGCTTATTCACCAACGACACATCACTATCGGCTGAATCTGTCATGGTTTTTAAATACCTCTGTTTCCACAACTGACCAAAATGGTGAGCACCTCAACTTCTGTCATCACTTCCATCAAGCGATGAGGTTAGTGTACGAAAAATAAAAGCATTTATGGACTGAATATGAAGATGTTTAACCCATAAAGACCAAACACTACTTGATATAAACTGTTTAATCCCTGTTGATTCACTAACATATGTCAATAATTGGTGTAAAATAGTTATTCATATTTTTATTGTCATCAGATATGACCCATTTAGATGTTCAGAAGCTCTGTAGTTACCATGGAAACACCATCATCTCCTACAACATTGATTCACCAGTAAAACCCATGGAGTTGAATCAATGACAGTGAACGGACACACTTGGTTTATGTTCAGTTAATGATAGATTTTGCCAAAAAGGCCACTTTTTCTTCAGTTATCTCCGTTTTTGATAAAATAATCCTCAACTTTACTCTAAACTTATATAAACATCTACATGAATGGTACATTAAATGTCGTAAAATACCTGATTTTCACTGAAAAAACAAAAAATACAGAGGATAATATGACAATAAATAGCGAAAAAACACTTAAGACTGGTTAAGTATAGAGAAAAAATTATTTGGAAACTGCCAAAAATGTCACACTGGGTCCTTATGGGTTAGAATACGAGGAAGCAGTCCCATTCTGCAGGCGTCTACTTCTATTTTTGTCCTCTGTAGGCTCATGTAGGGAAGAAATTGTGTCAATAATGGCAGCCCCCTGCAGTACTCATATGTAAATTTAAATGGGTTTTTCTAGGTTAAATGTAATTAAACCAATTTTTTTTTTTTGACCGATTCAGCACTATTTTATTCAGTTATAATCAGTATAATATAACAGCCAATTCCTTTGACTCAATTGCAACCCTACATGTTTAAGTGGTGAACCTGGGGATGGAAGTGAGTAAGTTCGACTTCTTCCCTCTCCCTTTTGGGCTACTAGGGCTGGATAAGAGTTATGAATTGCTGTATTTATTCATTTATTATGTATATTATGTACACGTTTACAACTAATGTCTGTATGTATATTGTGTTTACAGCAAACTGTGTACACATGATGAGATGTATATAATTAGTATTGTACATTGTAGATGTATGTATAATTAGTATTGTACATGAAGTGCATAAGCTTGAAATACACTATTAATAATACAATAATTAGTCTGAAAAATCTTACATACCCTTAGACACCTACTAGGAACAACCCATATGTTACTAGTTCTACCCATGTAACATTTTCTTTTACCGGTGTGTCGTTTCTTTTTCCAGTGGCTACAATTGTCACTACTTCAGCAAACTTTGGGAAAAAACAGTGAAAATGTATTATACTTTTTTTATTTTTTATATATTTTTGAAAGTAAAAAAAATAAAATAAATAAAAATTAAAAACAATTAAAATACATAAATAAAAATAAAGAAATAGAAAAAAATTAAAAATGTATTTTTTTTTAAACAAAGGTAAAAAAAAAATATTTAATTCTATTGATTGGCCAAGTACGGTGGGTTGTGTTCACCTCCATCTATCACAGCCTCTGCTACATTTAAAAAATAAAACCTGTTCAAATGGTCGTCAAGTCACGTCTTTAGTGATATAACAGAACACAGGTTGGGAGGGGTCGGCAAATGTCGTCTTTATGGGGAGAGGAGTTAAAGTGCTGCTTGTTCAAGGACATAAACCTGTGTTACTAATAAAAGACTCTGGATGCTTCGTCACCTGTGGATCAGAACGACATGTACATTTGCCGAGCTTGACATTTGGGAGGATTGAAGGGGATGCGCTTACTTGAATTGGAATTAGGGTGATTGTTATGATGAAAGGACACATTTTTGGTTTTGTTTTGTTTTTTGGCAGCTTCTCTTTAGTTTTGGCTGATTTACTTGGCTTCTGTGCATCTTGTACTTAGAGGAAAGGCTTTATTCTATTCAATTTAACTTCATTTATCTATGTAAGGATGCAGCTGCCTCCCTCTCAAGTCCAATAAACAGCAAACTATTGGTTGAATTTTAAAGCTAAACAGTAATGTAACCACGATAACAGCAGAAAATAAACCCGATGGAATTTACATTACATTCACAGGAAGGCAGGAAACGATAAGAATCAGTGTTTGTTATGAGCTCAGTGGTTTTTCTTATATGTTGGACCAATAGAGCCTCTGTTTGCCTCAATAATTCCTAAAGTAAGACTAGATAAAAACAAGTGTAAGACAACTTTTCAACTAAGGAATACTCTTTCTTCTGAGCTTGATAATCATCATCTGTGTTTATATTTTTCTCTCGCCGGCTGTCAAACACCGCACCCTGAAAAAAAACAAAAAAAAAAAACATGAAAGAACACACAAATTTACACTCTAATCGTGTTTGTGCCGAGTGAAAAACGCTTTGTGATTGTAGTTTCTCCCATTCACAATCAGCCGCAAAACACCAATTTATTCCCTCCTATCTTCCAGTGTATTAATGAATATGCTTCAAAAACACTTAATTGGTTCCCCTGTTGGTAATTTCACTAAAACTGCATTATCAAATAATTTATGGGACTTTGGCAACCGCACAATTTATACACAATCCCGGCCAAAAACAGGTGACGGTTTCTCTCAGGCTGTCGTTTGGCAAAGCTGCCGTTTCTTCAAATGTCGTGTTGAAGAAAGGGGGGGGGGGGTGTTAGAAAAAAAAACACAATTTAGTTTGTGTTTTTGCATCCTAAAAATAAACAGCTGCTAAACCGCTACCTGCAGAACAAAGAGGGATTCTGGTGTGTCAATTAATTTCACTTCAGGAAAAAAAAAAAAAAGCAACACAATCAAGTCTGTTTTGTGCAGCGAGACTGTGGGGGCCCAGTCATGTAGTTGGCACTTCATTTAACGCTCAGCTTTCATTGCGGCGCTGTTTACAAGGAAATCATTGCTCCCATCGTCTAAAACGACACTTCAGCAAATTCTCTAATAATTGGTTTCACCTGCTTAATGTGTGAACGGCGAAATGAAAAGCATGTAGCATTAAAATTAGGAGTATCACTGTACTGTATAATCACTTTATGTATTATGCACAAGACTGGTTTTAGCATATTCATATTCTCCACAAAACTTCAGTTTAAACGGCAAAACACAAAAGAGTGCTCCAACCTGGAGTACAATATGGTGCAATTACCATCAGATCCACAATACGGCTGAAAACTGGGAACGCACACAAGCAGACAGAGAAGAGTTGGAGATGTTGGGGGGCTTTTATTTAACTCAAAATATCAACTCCTGGTCAAAGACAAAGATGGGGTTTAGCATAAAAACGGTGAATATACTCTGGAATATCCTCCTGCAGTCCTCAAGGTGGTTTCAGATTTGGCCCGCGTCTCTTCTTCTTTTTTTGTTTTGTTTTTGTTTTGTAGATTTTTTTCCCCTCGTTGTCGTCTCTAGTTGTGGCCTTGGAGCGCCTCCGCCATGAACAGTTTCCCCAGGTTCTGGGAGGTGAATTCCTTGACGTTCTGGCAGTAGTTGTTAATTTGCCCTGTTGGAGAAAAGCCACATGGACTCATGAACCCCCACAAGTAAATACAAAAACAACAGCCACTAAAGGACAAAAACATACATCCATACAGAAGTACATGTTCTGTCAGTTCACTGTTCACATATATAGGACTTCCTTCTTTCTTCATTTTATTCTTCTTTTTCTTATGTGTGTGTTTCTTCTTTACCTACATTCATCTTTTACTTATTGACATTATTCATTAGACATATTAACATTTAAAAAAAAAAATAATCTATTCATTTTGGTGCTAATAATCTGTTGTGTTTAATTAGTATTAATTTCTCTTTATTTGGTACATTTGTGTCCTGTACATTGTGTTAAAGTTAGTTTTGGTGTATTAATACATGTTTACAGCTAATTCCTTTGACTTAATTGCTACCATACATGTTTAAGTAATGAAACTGGGTTGGGAGGAAATATGTTTTACTTCTTCTCACTTCTTTTCGGGCAACTAGGGTTGTATGCCAGTGATGAACTGCTGTATAAAATTATGTATTATGTTTATTGTGTACACATAATGTTTACAACCAATGACCCGATTTATATTTTTCTATGTATATTTCTCTATGTATGTTTTCTAGGTATATTTTTCTAGGTATCTTTCTCTGCATATTCTCCATGTATATTTTTCTATGTATATTTCTATATGCATATTCTCTATGTATATTTTTTTAGTTATATTTTTCTTTGTATATTTCTATATGCATATTCTCTATGTATATTTTTACATTTATATTTTTTCTATGTATATTTTTCTCTGTATATTTCTATATGCATATTCTCTATGTATATTTTTAGATTTTTTCTCTGTGTATTTTTCTCTGTATATTTCTTTAAGCATATTCTCTATGTATATTTTTATATTTATATTTTTTCTATGTATATTTCTCTATGTATACTTTTCTATGTATATTTCTATGTGCATATTCTCTATGTATATTTTTATATTTTTTCTCTGTATTTTTCTCTGTATATTTCTATATGCATATTCTCTATGTATATTTTTTCTCTGTATTTTTCTCTGTATATTTTTCTGTATATTTCTATATGCATATTCTCTATGTATATTTTTCTGTATATTTCTATATGCATATTCTCTATGTATATTTTTATATTTATATTTTTCTATGTATATTTCTATATGCATATTCTCTATGTATATTTTTCTGTATATTTCTATATGCATAGTCTCTATGTATATTTCTATACTTGTATTTTTTCTCTGTATTTCTCTATGTATATAGTGTTTACATCAAACTCTCCATGTATATCCGTGTACACATAATGAGATGTATATGAACAGTATTGAACATTGTACATGTATATGTAATTAGTGTTGTACATAAGAGTGCTTAAGATGGAAATACACTAATAATCTAAACCCTAAACTATGTGTGTACGCAGGCGTGCACACAAACAGGCGGAGGCGGGAGGATGTTGATGGGGAGCAGCGGCACAGCAAAACATCAAATTAGTGGGGAGCCAAGTAAACGGAAGGATCAGAATGTTGTCAGGAGATCTGAACAGCATGAAACAGCTGAGAAAGGGGCGGCGGAGTTGGAGATTGAGTCAATAAACTTTAAATTAATGTAATTTCAAGATAATGGCAGAGATAATTACAAAACAGAACCTGAGCTCCTGTGAGGAGAGCAGAGGCGGCTGATGGGGTTTGAAGGAGGGGGGGGGTCTGTGGTGGTGGGGAACGTACACATGTGTGTGGTAGGGCTGCACGATACTGGAAACAACTGACAATGTGGGTTTTGTAACCCTGCCATGTGAAAAAATACTAAAGAGGATGTAACAGCTGTGTTGTGGATGTAAATGGTCAAATACGTTATTGTGTTTCCTCTGGTGGTGTCAACAGGTGGAACACACTGTCCAGCGGTGGTTCGGTTTCATCTTCTGTCGCTAAAAGAATTCCTGACAAGTGATGTTGCTTTTCTTTTTGACACCAAGTCTTCATTTTTGGTGATTTTCTTCTTTGTTTACAGCTACTTTCTTCTTCATTTTCGGCTCTTTTCTTCCTCATTTTCAGTGATTTTCTTCTTCGTTTTTGGTAATATTTTGTTTCTACATTTTTGGTGATTTTCTTCTACGTTTTCAGTGATTTTCTTTCACATTTTTGGCAATTTTTTTCCTCTTTTTCAATGATTTTCTGTTTTCTGTGATTTTCTTCCTCATTTTTGGCAATTTTCTTCACTTTTGCTTATTTTTTCTTCTTTGTTTTCGGTGATTTTCTTCTGTGTTGGAATACCCTCCTGGATCATATCAAAAACTCAGACTGTCACCACCTTCGAATCCCAGCTAAAGACATATTTATTAAGACAAGCCTATTCAGATCATAGACCCAATTTTAGCTGCTGCCATTTTTAACTGTATTTTTTATATATGTACGTATCTCATTTTATTGTTTCTTATTTTAACAGCGTTGTACGGTGACCTTGAGTGTCCTGAAAGGCACCTATAAATAAAATGTATGATTTTTATTATTAGTATTAAGCTTTTGGTGATTTTCTCCTTTCTTTTCAGTGATTTTCTTCCTCATTTTTGGTGATTTTCTCTTGTTCCTTGCTTACTTTTCAATGTTAGCAGTGACTCACTCCATGTGGAGGGGCGTGGTCTGCTTCGGCAAAGTGATTAAGAACTATAGTGATTGGCGGATGACTGTGTGATGACGAGAACACGTTGACTTCATTTCCCTCCTACATTACAGGACCTGTAATGTAACTATTACACAGACGTACATTGCAGTGCCGATGCTCAAATGCTACTGTGCAGCTCTAGTGTGTGTGCGTGCCTACCTGCGATGAGCAGCGTGTCCATGCGTGGTGGAGGCTGGGGGGGCTTGAACATTTTGTTGATGTCTTCCTCGGGCAGGGGGGGCTCCCCTCTGCTCTGCCGCTGGGCGTTCTCCTGCTGCCGCCTCTGGAGATACTGCAGGGGGAGGGACAGAGGGGTGGCATTAATGGAAGTAGAGGGGGCACAGAAGAGAGAGAGAGAGAGGAGGAGAAAAAAAAAAACATGACAAAATGGAATGGAGAGGAACAGAGGAGGGTGGCAGAGTGGGAAATAGATGAGACCGGGCAAAATGAGAAAAGGCAGGCATGGGGGCACGGAAGCGAAAAACAACAGAACCAGAAATGTGCAGAGAGAGGAAGGGTGAAACGAAAGAGAGGAAGTTGCGGAGTGGGAGTAAAAAAAAGTGAGAAAATAAGGAAGACGGAGTAGCAGGAAGGAGAAAAATATAGTTAGAGGTGAGAACAGAGGCATGGGGTGGATAGTAAAGAACAAAAATAAAAAAAAAAAAAAAGGAAGGAGGAGAAAGATAGGAGATGGCGACAGTAGCAGGAAGAAGCAAGTGAGATGTAAAGGACCGGAGTGATGAAAGAGGAGGTAGGGGGGACACAGAGGGGGAGGGAGAGAAGAGTTATAAGTGCTGACAGGGATGGAGTGATTGGTGGAGGGCTGACAGTCGGTAAATCAGTGAGGTGCCGGGTCTCTGGAGATCCTAAAAGCCTTGTTAATTTGGCAAGACGGAGGAGACACTGACACAGACCGGTGGAAGGGGAGGTTGCGGCAGGCGAGGAGAAAAACGGCGTGGGAGTAACTTGAGTGCTTTCGAGCGAATATCCCACAACGCACCTGTACGGGTAACTGAAGCCGACGGAAATGGGAAATGGAACTATTTGTTTAAGTGATTCCACGCTCCTGCTGAGGTTTTCCTCCACGACCGAGGATAATCAACGCTCTAATGTAGAAGTATATGCGCAGTTTTGGTTTGTTACTCACTTTTTATTGTTGTTTTTGAGAAAAGACAACTCAAATGCATACAACAATAGAATAAAAAGCAGGGGGAGAGTCGAAGTTACAACTAGACCAGGGGTCGGCAACCTAAAACACTCAAAGAGCCATTTGGATCCCTTTCCCACAGAAAAGAAAACACAGAGAGCCACAAAAACCTTTTTGACAACTAAAATAACACTGCATATATCATTTTTTACCTCAGTGCTGTGTATCAGAGTCCTGCACAGGTCAGGTATCCGCAGGTAACCCGCAGTGACGAGTAAAAATAAAAAAAATGCAAAAATTGTAGGTTCAGGCACAGGTAATATTAAACAAAATGCAGGGGTAGTGGGCAAGCAAGTGAAAAAATAAAATAATAATGGATGAAAATAACTGTCAGGACAGGACATTTAATGATGATGAACATCTAATTTGGTCATGGTTGATCCACATCTGGTTTGTTTTATTTTGAAGTGAGTTTACCTCTGTTAAAAGGTGTGAAAAAACATTGATACAGCAATATATCGCGATACTTTGACCTCCAATATAATATTGATATTTCAATCAATTTTTTGGAAAAACAAAATAATAGTTTATTTGCAACATTAGTTTAATTCACAGTAGTGTAAGTGAAAACTTGATGCATTTTATGTTTAATGCACTTTATGTTTTAATGCACTTTAAGAGATGCACTTTATGTTAAGTGTATGTAGTGTATGTAACACTGCATTTGACTAATTATTTCAAAAACAATAAAATGGAAAACTTGTCTTCAAATAGTTTTGCCTTAATTTGTCCTTTCAATTTTGTTAAGTATTTACATTTAAATCATCTCTATTTTTTCTTAGTTAACTATGTGGGATATTGCAATATGTCACAATATCGTGACATCGTGATACTATCGTATCGTGATCCAAGTATTGTGATGCGTATTGTATCGTGAGGTTCTTGCCAATACTCACCCCTACCTCTGTTTACCTTCAGCCAAAGACGCCACTGAGCAGCACATATTAGAGGTTTATTGATGGTGTGCATTTTAGCCAAAAAATACACCCCTTAAAAGTGAGTTACTATGTACGTGAGTACAGGTGGGTGTGTCTTGGACATGTATAAATGTGGGTAGTGTGTCAGGTTGCGGTAGGAGGAGCTTCGACAGAACACCGGCTCCTATCATTCACTTGTTACATTCATGACCAACGCATCACTAATAGAAAACAGTCTTTAACTTCGTCCACTAACAAATGGAACTAACATTTTAAACATTTGCAATTATTTTATTGAGCAACAAAAAATTAAAGATGTTTTATTTTAATATCACAAGAACCGCCCGCAGCAGAAGGAGGAAAGAGCTGCAGAGTCGCGGGTTGCCGTTCCCCTGAACTAGACTCTCCTACATTTCCTGAAGTAAATGTAACCTGTGTGCCTCTTGCCGGATTGGTGGACTTGTGTGACGTAAAAGCAAGAAGTAGTACCAAAGACGGACTGCTTATAAGGTCTGGGTCTGAGTAACATTGAAGTGAATGAGAGAAAAATGGTCAATCTATGTACTCAGAGGTCTGTAGATCAAAAACAAAACATTTTCAGACTAAATTGTGAATAGTTTTTGAAAAAAGAAAAAAAAAAGCATTTTTCCAACATTTTATACAAATTGTTGCTGAAACCCCAAAAATGTGAGAGTTATAAAGAGTTGTTTGTAGATTTTCTAACATAAAACCCAACCCTCTCCACTCTTAGTTAGGATTTCAGCCAATCAGCTGCCAGTATTCAGTTCACATTGTATGTAAATGGGATTTGGTATGGTGTTCTTGTGCAGAAACCATATGAAAGATCGTTACAACATGTCACATATATAATCTTTGGGCAGAGCCGCACATTTGTCGTATTTCAGAATAATTTTAGGATCAATCATGAGGGGATAGTAGCCACTTGAAAATTGCCCCATTCATTTTGGATTGACAAATTTGGCAGTTTTTTTTGCAACTTTAATGAAATCTGTGTGCAAAATGTTAACCCAGATAATAGCACATCTTTCAAGACCAGGCTGCACATTTTTGGAATAATATTATTTGGTCTGTTTCCAACACTCTGGGTCACATTTTCTGCCAAAGTTTTTGGATAAGTCAGAAGTCATTCTGACCAAAAATTTAAGCACCCGAGGAACTAACATGAGTCCACACATACATCAATATGCTCGTACCTAGATGAATTTGGATCACATAGATATGAACCATTAATAAGAATTCACTATTCTTAATACTGAATTGCTGTATATATTTATGTATTATGTATATTTTGTACACGTTTTTAAACCAATGTCTATATGTATATTTCTCTATACATATTGTATGTGTAAAATTCTCTATGTATATAGTGTTTACATCAAAATCTTTACGTATACCTGTGTAAAAATAATAAAATGTATACAATAGGTATTGTGCATGGAGTGCACAAGCTCAAAATAAACGATAAACTAATAAAATGAAATGAATTTACTGCTATATAAAATCAGGTCTTACAGTTGAAACATAGGTGAGCAATTTTAACCAGTTTTCAGTAAAGATATCAGTTTTACATCTCCGTTTAAATCTGATTCTCTCCATAATGTATAAGCTGTAAACATCAGTTCAATCATTTAGTCAGAGCCTTTTCACTTGCCACTAACAGTAGTCTCAATAAACATTTATCTTTCTTTACATATTTGAGTTCTTCTAAATCACTGAGGTACCGTACATGGTTTATAAAGTCCAAACAGATTTTAAATTTAAAAACTGCCTCCACGTGGCCATGGACACTTCTTCAAAATGAAGCTACAGAGGGACAAGCCCAAGTATATGCATGTTTTTAAAAACATGCAAACAAAAACAGTCTGGAGCTCATCTGTGACCTTTGGTAAATAAATGCAGACATAAAAAGTATTTGTGTGCTGTGTTTCTTTTTTAGATGATGCATGTCAAAAAGCCCAAAGTACTCGTCAAAAGCTGATCTGATTGAAATGGAGAATTAAAATAGAACGGAATGAATAATTACACGTCCTTCGAGTCGACTACCAGAGGCACCTTTGCTTGCAGCTTTAAAACAAAAACAACAACTACAAAAAACTGAACAAAACTTCTCAAGTTCTAATTGTGGAAGAATGGGACAGAATCTGCAGACAGCAATGGATAACAACAAGCTCCTCTTCCTGGAGGGAATATAGCTGGAAGAACTCGCTTCGATTCTTTTGTACCCCAGCGCAGAAGATTAAGTACTCTGATTACTCTGATCAGACTGCTTGTTGGAGGTCAGGTGGATGTACTACAGCAAACCACTTTCACATCTTTAGGGACTGTCCCACTGTAGCTCCATTTTGGAGGGGTGTCCATGGCCACATGGAAGCAGTTTTTTGTAAGTTTGACATCTGTTTGGACTTCAAAACCATGTATCTCAATGATTTAGAAGAACTCAAATGTGCAAAAAGAGATAAATGGTTATTGAGACTACTGTTAGTAACAAGCAAGAAGGCTCTGAATAAAAAAAGACTTCACTCATAATATTTTCTCTATATTTAACCATCCTAAAGTGGTTTATCGACATTATAATATTATCTTCTGTATTTTGTGTTTCAGTAAAAATGGGGTATTTTCCAACATTTAATGCACTATTCATGTAGATATTCATATAAGTTTAGAGTAAAGTTGAGGATTATTTGATCAAAAACAGAAAACTGAAGAAAAAGTCCCTTTTCCAACCCAGTCTATCATTAATTGATCTTAAACCCAGTGTGTCCATCCACTGTCATTGATCCAACTCCATGGGTTTTACTGGTGAATCAATTTTGTAGAAGGTGAC
>JAPTGZ010000009.1:20468143-20480120 GCA_029814645.1 Fowleria isostigma
CATACATACACATATATTTTTCAACCTTGGGGTCGCCTGAAATTTCTAGTAATTGATAAAAAGATTTTTTTTTTTTTTAAACGTATAATTCAATATATATTTCATTGTATTTAAAACACCACACACTTTTCCTGTCAAAATCAAGTTTAAATAAAATGTAGATGTAATATCTGAGAGGGCATATTTGGATTGACCTACTCATGTGACCGCATGCGTTACTACGCATCAACCTGCCCAGACACGATCAGTCAGAAAACCAGACCCAACAGACAATGGAAAGATTTCTCCCACCTAAAATGCCAAGAGGAACACTTTGACATGTCCAAGATGGGGAAATAAGTGGCAAAGATTGACTGGGTGATTTTTAACAAAAAATGTCTCCATTTTGAATATCTGGGTCACCAGAAATTTGTGATGTGAAAATGGGTTGACGAGGCAGAAAAGGTTGGACTCACTGCCACAGTGGATCTACAAAGGCTCAAAACATTTAGTAACAGGGATGTTTTTTTTTTTTTAAAATGTACTACTCATTTCACATTTCAGCTTGTTGATATTTTTTAGGTTAATCAAATGTTTTGTGAAATGATAGGTTGTAAATGTTAACATTTTGATGTAATTATACGTTTGTTTGTTTTTTTACACCAGTAGTTTACTGGTCTGGCTATACATGGCTGCTGAATTAAAATGACTCAGACACACAGAGGCTGTATGTTTGACACCCCTAATGTAGAATAAAAAAGTACTAAAAAATTAAACCATCCATACATTGGAAAAAAAAGACAGGATACAATTTTCTGACCATACCATCCAACCCTACATATTTATTTTAAAAATATTATGCATCTTAAAAACAAAGACTCACAAAAACTGAAAATTTATGCATGTTATATGTTTTGTTTTGGGGAGGAAGTTTTAAAGTTGGTGGGTTAGGTCATTGGTCAAGTAATCCCTCTCAGTCCTAAATTATACATGCTACATATTTACCCAGAAGATTTATTAATTTCTAACATATGTTCCTTACTCAATATTTGTCTCCTGGAAGCTAAATGATGTATAGCTTGTTTTTGGCAGAAGCGAGCCATCTGTGGGTTATCACAATGGCTGAAGGGAAGAAATTATTTTCTTACTTTGGAAAAAAAAAAGGTTATATCACAAGAAATAAACTCAAAAAGTTTTGGGAAAAAAAACTAAGCAATTTCAACAACTTCCTGGACAGTTTTAATACATAAGAAGATGGGCTGAATGAGGATGAAATGAACTGAACTGAGAAGCTGCTCTCCCACATCTTTTCTTTTCCAAGTGGTGTAACTTACTTAAGCTTCTTCGTGTTTTTTTTCCCCATTTCTCTATTTTTTGCTAAATGTAACAAAGTGGTGTGCATCAATACCCTCTTTAGATCCAGCAATGCATTGTTGGACTCTGTGGGGGACAAAAGTTTCACAGCTTTACTTAAAAAAAAAAAAAGAAAAAACACAAAGGATATTCCTTGCATAAAAAGATACATAAAAATGTATCTGGAAACAGGATAATGCAATGTATTTTTTCAATAAAGACAGTTATTTAATACAAAAAACCCAAAACGTTTACTTTCCTGGGTCTCAGGTGGATATTGTGCATCTTAATCATTTTTAACAGTGCAGTTCTATTTAAAGTACTGCTTCTGAAAAGACTCATTGTGATTTGATGTGCCCAACTCAAATCCTGCAGACATTACCTGCAAAGAGCTGATGAACATTAGCTCCGTCTGTCCGTCTTAACCTCTTTGACGGTTAAGCGTCTTGAAAGAAAACTGTTGTCATGGTGAACATGTTAAACATGGTGATTTAGCAACCTTCTCTAATTCTAAGGTGTCATTGGACGGAAGCCATTAGCTCGCCTGTTGGCCACCTGATTGATCGATCGGAGGAGTTGAACATCGGAGAGGTGGACATCTATGGCTTTGAGATCTGTCAGGTAACAAACACTGACAGATGGAACGATCGCTTTGATGATTATTGCTTGGATGTTTGTTTGGTTGATTTTTGGACTAAATACTTCAGTTTTTTGGTTGGTCAGTCAACTGTTTGGTTTAGCTGGTTAATTGATTTTTTTTTTTTATCTTCAGAAAATGGCTTTGAGCAGTTCTGCATCAACTTTGTGAACAAGAAACTACAACAGATTTTTGTGGAGCTCACACTGAAGGCTGAGCAGGTGACACATGACATCATCACATCATGGAATGATGATGACATCACCGTTCAGACCTTTGAGTCTGTAATGTTTTACTAAGTTTTATCAATAATGTGCTGTACTTCTTGTGCCTCCCTTTGTTTTCCTGTATATAAACATGAGGTATTGTGTGTGTGTGCAGGAGGAGAAGAGCTGCGCGATATATCATTTGAGCATTGTCATGTGGTGTACGTGTGCGTAACAGTCACATCACAGGTCCTGTAATGTAGGAGGTAAATGAACTCAATGCGTTCTCATCTAATTTCAAGGGTACCTGACAAACACTGCACGCAGCGATCCATCAGTCACAATCGTTCTTAATCAGTTTGCCAAATCAAATCATGCCCCTGCATATGGAGTGAGTTGCTAGTAACAACATTGAAAAATGAGCAACGAACAAGAGAAAGTCACTGAAAACGAAGAAGAAAAATAACCAAAAACGAAGACAAAAATCACTGAAAACGAAGAAGTCACCAAAAGCAAAGAAATCACCGAAAACAATGTAGAAAGTCACCAAAAACAAAGAAGAAAATCACTAAAAATGCAGAAGAAAATCAACAAAAATGTCACCAAAACATCGCAACATCAGTTTTTTCCAATATCGTACAGCCCTAAGAAGAAATATGTTCAGGAGGGCATCAAATAAACGCCAGTCGAGTATTTCAACAGAGGTCGTCTGTGACCTCATTGAGTCCAAAATGGTGAGTCAACCAATCAGTGAACAGAACCTTTACACCAGGTTCTGTGACTTCATGCGTCGACTTTACCGACAACATCAGGTCAGAGGCTGAAGATAATAATACCCGACTCAAATCCTGCAGACATTACCTGCACAGAGCTGATGAACATTAGTCTGTCCATCTTAACCTCTTCAAAGAAAACTGTTGTCATGGCGAACATATTAAACATGGTGGTTTAACAACCTTCTCTAATTCTAAGCTGTCACTGGACGGAAGCCATTAGCTCGCCCGTTGGCCACCTGATTGATCGATCCATCGGTATAAAATGACCGGGGAGCTAATGACGGAGAGAACAAAAAAGGAATCAATTTTTTTCCCCCTTTGACGTTAAACAGAGATAATGTCAATTCCTTTGAGGCGCTTTGATCCATTAAGCGTTGCATTATTGATTGACATTAACGAAGGCCCTGGTTCAGAATGAGAAAGGGGCCGGCTGCCTGCTTCAGTGACCGGCTGGCTGCCTGGCAGGACTGGATCACAGAGGTTCACGTGTCAGACTGTTAACATTCATCTGTGTCCATCACAGATTTGTACAATCACAGAGCATGACAACCCTGAAGTGATTCTAAAAATGAAGAACAGGGACAAGGGGGAGCCTTTACACTCACCAGCACTGAAACATTGATGAAATTCAAAGCTGTTTTCATTACTTTTTAAAATGACACGTCCTGTTGCTGCCACTTCCTTGGCTTGAAGGGAGAAGATAAACACCAGGCTGTTAAAATGAAAGACCTTGATTTCAGGTCAGTGAGCCTGTGAGCCTTTATACTTTACATTATTTTTCAGCTCATAAACCTCAAGGAGGAAGACTCAGCATGCAGTGAGGGGCTCAAAACGAGGATTTTAACAATGTCGACATTTTATTATATTTCTGATGATTAAAAAAAAAAAAGACATGCTTGGTTATTGCATGTAATATTAAATTCATACAATGCTCCTAAACATATTCAGAAGGCGATCGTAAATTCTGGTATGAACGTCTGCAGCTGTTTGTGTTTGTTCATGTTCATTTTTGATGTTTAAGACTTAAAACCACTTTCTAAATATCAGTGTAATCTTCTCCCACATCAATCTAACTGATATATTGTACAAACTTCTGAGTAAAAAAACAAAACAAAAACACGCTAGAATATCACAACAGTTGTCTTTGCCAGCACTATTCTTAGATGTGTACATACTGATTAAAGAGACTCCATTTGATTGTTGGTATTTAATGATGGCGCAAGTCTAAACCGATATGAACCATAAATAACCATAATCACTTCCAAAGGAGCTGTGCCGTTCTAGGCAATTAATTTTCATCCTGCTGTATGGTTGATTTGTTTGTAAAATCTACAGCCTGTTAAGAAGAGAGTTTCAGCATTATTTGAGGATTACTGTGTTTATGTAAACTGTAATCAGGCTGCTAAAACAATACTCCACTTGCATGTACACTGCTTCAGTCTGCATGTCCTGGCATAAATCAACACTTTAATTGGTTTGTGTCATATAGCGAAAAGCAGTAACACATGAAGACATAATGACAACACAGTCTTTAATGCACACTTCTATGTAGGTCCAATACAGTGGTTCTCAAACTGTGTGTGTGTGTATGTGTGTGTGTGCATGTGATCTCTCCTGGGTGTTTGGGTTTTTTTTTTCCTCAGTTTAGAGCATGTATCAGGTGGAAATAATGTTTTAGCCTTGGAACACCCTGGACTCATTTTAGGGATGTACAACAAACCAATCTGTTGTCATAGTGATCTGTCACTAGACTAGACAAAGAGTTTAGGTTTGGTGAATGGACAAGGACTGGACTGGAAAAAAAAATAAAGTGACATGTTTGCGTTTTTGCACAGTTTTTACAGTTTGTGCTCTAACTCTTTCCCCTTTGGACATGTACTAGAAACAGCCCATATACATGTTACTAGGGCTACCCTAGTTACCCTAGAACATTTTGTTTTTTCGGTGTCATTTCTTTTTCCAGTGGCTACAATCATCACTACTTCGGCAAACTTCGGAAAAAAAACAGTGAAAATGTATTATTATACTTATTATTATTAATTTTATTTTTTTAGTTTTTAGAGAAAACAAATAAACAAAATAAAAAATGTAAGACATTTAATTTAAATGTAAAATATTTTCAATTTTTTATTATTTTATAATAATTACATTTTTATTTTTATAATTTAAAATAATTTTAAAACATTTAGAAAATAATAAGAAAGAAAAAATAAAGAAATAAACTTAAAAAAAAAAATTATAATTTAATCCTCTTGGTTGTCGTAGTATGGGTTGTGTTCACCTCCACCTATCACAACATCTGTTACATTTGAAAAACATAACCTGTTCTAATGGTCGTCAAATCATGCCTTTAATGATGTGTCAGAACTCACCAGTAAGGATATGGGTCTTTATGGGACAAAAAGTTAATGTTCTGAGATGGGGATGGGAGTAAATAAGTTGTACTTTTTTGCAATCCTTTTCAGGCTAATTGGGTTGTACATTAATAGTGAATTATCATGGAAACATGTACTACATATATTGTACTACATGCATGTACTACATATATTGTCTGCACATAATGTTTCCAACCAATATGAGTAGATGATGATACCTGTTTGGTCACTGTCAAAATAAATCAGACATGCTAACACAGAAATAAATTTCTCAAAGACAAAAAAAGAAAAAAAAATCTATGCATATTTCTTTATGTATACTTCTCGATGTATATGTCTCTATGTATATGTTTGTGTAAAATTCTCTATGTATATAGTATTTACATTAAATTCTTTACGTATATCTGTGTACATCTAATAAAATGTTTATAATCATTATTGTACATGGAGTGCATGAGCTCCAAATAAACAAACTAGACTAAAGATGTGTAATGTAAACAGGCTCATTGAACCACTGATATTGTTAAAACATTTCAAATTTTTTTGTTGTTCTAAAAAAAAAGTTTTATTGTCATAGTTGTATAATCCTGGTTTTATTTGGTAAAATATTGTCTCAGGGAGCAGTCTGGTTGAGTTTACTTGTATTATTCAAGTAAAAATCTTTAATTTGCACAACAAATTATTCAAGGAAAAACGTAAAAGTATTGTTATGATATTGATGTTTCTTTCAATAAAAGTTATAATTGCACCACTGTTACAATGTTGATGGGGTTGAGGGGCGGGGTCTGGAGATTTTTCATCCTCCAAAGGGAGGCCCTGACAGAAAAAAATTGAGAACCACTGGTCTAATATAATGCAAATAAGCATGTTAGACTCAGCGCTGCCTATTCTCTTATTTACTGTTGAGGAGAATCATGTAATATTTGTGCTCCTTGATCCTCAAAACACATGCTCTAACCAAACGGGGAGTCGTTTCTTGTGAAATGAGGCTGCCAACTGTAGCTGGAGCGAGAGGTGAAGCTGACCTGGCACACCGTCAGCCTAACAACTCCAATTGTTTGAACTCACTTGGCATTACTCAAAGAACAGGGTGTTTGAAGGAGGAACTGAGACCAGAAGGTGCATAAATCTATGTGAAATGAGGTCTACTCTCTGGGAGTGGTCTTACTTACAAGTTTTCTGACATTCTCTTACCATAAATATATTAGTTTGACATTTTTCTTGTTTGCGTGTGTGGCGGTGCACAGGTGAATTGTACTTGCCGTAAATGAGGACGACTGACTCTTCGATGGCGTGCTGGTAGCTGAACTGGGAGTCGAGCAGCGCCCGGCTGACAAAAGACCCGTAGTAGGTGGACTGGTACCAGCCCACATGCAGATGGTCAATGTTGACGTGACGCAGTGAACGCATCATCTCCATCTGGTACTGGACTAGAGGCAGAGGAAAGAGGTAGGAAGCAGAGAGAGAAAGAATGAGACAAGAGAGAGGAAATACATTAATTCAGAATTAACTTCACTGAAATCAGCTTGGGTTTTTTGTTTTTTTCTTTTTTTGGTTGTTTGTTTTGTTTTTTGGATCTGTGCATATCTGCTCTCCATCTGGAACTGGACATGGTGTACGAACAGTACAGGCGAGGAAGCGAGAGGATGTGAAAAACATGAGAAATGCAGTGAAAGAAAAAAAAAAAAGGAAAAAAAAAAAAAGAGCATCGAGGATGTGAGGAAAAGCAAAGGCTCCATCATCCGTTATCAAGTGGTTGTGGCGATTCCTCAAACAAACATCAACTGCGACCACCAGCTGGCCTTTCATTCATTATGTCAGTAAACACTGGGCAGATGCAAAGACAGGCTTCAGCTACGAGAAAGAAGGCTCGATGCATTACAAGGAGAGCCGTTTCATTACGCCAGACGCATCCTAAGGACGCCGAGCCGGGAACGCACACAAGCCTGCCTCGCTGGCTGTAAGTAACAGCCACAGTAAGCGAACAGGAAAGCATCTCCATGCAGCCTAGCTAGGGGAGGCTGATAAATCAGGGTGTTATTGGGCAGCTGTGGCCCTCTAGACCCCGGTCTGTAGAGCACATCCTTCTCCTGCCGGGGCCATTAACAAGAACAAACTGAAAGGCTGGGATGGAGGGAGGGCAGGAAGCAGATGGAAAAAAAAAAGTATACAAGATAAAAAGGTATGACTTCGGAAAGACAGACACGGGCTATTGAGGAAGGGAGAAGATTAAGAAAGAAGTAGAAAGTGTGAAAAGGTGGAGAACAAAGGAGGAGGTGGAAAACTATAGGCTGAAATATGTGCCACCAGAAACTGAATTCAAATCATTTACATTTAAATTTCAGTTGCTAAACTTAAATAACTGCATTAAAAAACTGAATTTGAGTCACATAATTTGAATTTGTGTTGTTTAATTGAACCATTGCATTGAAAAAGTGAATCTGGATAATGTAATTTGACATTGAATTTATAAGTTTGGAACTGAAATCCAATAAACTTCAAACTGAATGTAAGATTATGGAATTGAATCATTAAAGATTATTTATCAGACATTTTTGTTAAAATATTTATCAATTACTAAAAATTTCAGGCAACCTCATTTGAATTCCAGGCAACCTCATCGTTGAAAAAACACTGGCTTAACCTATAAAGACCCAGCAATACTTTTGTGTCAACTCCCAAATGAAATGTTTTTTCTATTTAACCTTTTTTTAACCCATAAAGACCTGAACATCCACAATCTACCAAAATCATCTACTAATATAAACTGTTTAAAACCTGTTGATCCACTAATACATATAAATACTTGGTGTAAAATACAGTTATTCATCATTTCATGTTCATCAGTTATGACCCATCTGGAGGCTCTGTAGTTACCATGGAAACACCGTCATCTTCTACAACATTGATTCACCAGTAAAACCAATGAAGGTGGATCAATGACAGTGGATGAACACACTGGGTTTATGTTCAGTTAATGAGAGATTTCGCTGAAACAGCCACTTTTTCTTCAGTTTTTTCTGTTTTTGATATAATAATCCTCAACTTTACTCTAAACTTATGAATATCTACATGATTAGTCAATTAAATGTTGGAAAATACCTGATTTTCACTGAAAAAAGACAAAAGATAGAGGCGAATATTACAATAAATGTAAAAAAAAAAAAACCTTAAGGATGGTTAAATATAGACAACAATGAATTTGGAAAGTGCCACAAATGTCACACTGAGGTCCTTTTGTGTTAATTTGAATCAACTTATCCCTTCTTTAACCAGCGCAGCTCCAACACACACATACACATTTCTTTCTCACTGTCATTTGTATTACTGCTCCTGCAGCACACAGAAAACAAATGCCAACGGTCTGCACATAATTAAACATTCAACTTCAGCAGGAGTACAGCGGGGAAAAAAGGGCAGCGCTGAGGTAACCTCTTTCCAGTTACAATCTTTTTGAATTTAAAAAAAAAAAAGAAACAGCTGGATTCAGACGGTCAAACAGAATGGCCCTTTTCACTGTCTTTCCTTGAGGTGAGGTCTGAACATACCAATCTACCCTTTTAATCTGGCCTTTTATTTAGTGATTGACATGGTCAGTGAGACAAAGGCAAGCAGAGTAGACAGACAAATGAAATACGGGGGGAGGAAGGTGGGCAGGATGGAGAGGAAGTGAAAGGGTGAACCGTATATAAAGGGGAAGGGAGAGATTGCAGACCGTGTAGCAATTTTCCGACAAACCACAGGAGAAGGAGGTGTCAGGTGGTGTCTGGTTCAGCATGTGTGTGTTTCCTCCATGCAGTGGCAAACTCACAGGAGAATGTGTGTGGAGCACATTTCATAGAGAAAAATTAGATGGTGGGCAGAGCAGGTGGAAGCGGAGGCAAGAGTATTGTTTGTAATTTTGAGTCTATACTGACAGATGAGAAGCCCACAAGAATTAAAAAATGAAGTGGGTGTGACAAGAAAAAAAAAAGAGAGAGAGAGAGAGAGAGCATCAAGTAGGAGAGCGCTGGTGACATTGTAAAAGTGGAAGAGAGAGGTTCTGCCCAGGAGCTGGCTGGAAGCAGTCTTGGAAATCCGCAGACCTAAATGGAGAGAGGCTACTGTATCAGTCTGTGCACCTCTTTGCCAATTAGTATGGGTACTTACCTCTCCAACACCACTGAGGCGTGGACCTGCTCCTACACCCTATCATTAGCAGGGAAATTGTGCACAAAGTGATCTGTCTCTGAAGCACGCGCTAAAGGCTAAAGGATTGACAACTGTAGCAAGAGAAAACCAATCAGCTCGCTCTCTTGTCTTATTCAATAAGCAACTCTCATACCAGTTGTACATAAACACGCCGGCTATTGTTCTGCCGGTGTACTCCTTAACTGTATAATCAGTGTCAAAGCAGTTTGTTTGGGAAAATCAAGACGAAGATCTGTCTGTTTGCTTACAAATATGAGATTTCTTCTACATTCGATCTGCGTCTAACTAGTGCAGACTCAGGGTTTATATATGGGGTGTCAAACACGAGGACCGTGGGCCAAATGTGGCCTGACGAAGGTTCTAATTCAGCCCATGAGATGAATTACACAAATTACATGAATTACTCTTCAGATATGCACAAAAATTTTAGTTGAAGTTCCACGTACAGATCAGTAAAATATTATCATAATGACCTATAAATACTTACAAATCCACATTTTTCTCTTTGTTTGGCACTTTTAATTGGCACTTTATTTGCCGTCCGAGTCTCGTGCCCACCTTTGATTCTGTCACTCATCTGGTCCATGCACACATAAGTGATGCCTGTCACTGACTTACATTGGTAGAACTTCTGTGGCTCATCACAGAACGACATGCGACTAGTCTGTGTGTACGAGTCATAATGTCCGGTAGCGCTCCCTCCCCCTCCCCTGGTCCGTGGATCTGTGAGTACCTCTGATAAATTCTCTTTCTGTTATATTGACCCAAAAATCGAAATCAAAAATTGAGTTTTTAAAGGAAAATTTGGATTTTATTTTAGGCCAGAATCGTGCAGCCCTACACCCATGCATTAAATTAGCATGTCCAACTTGTTTTAATGGTATGACAATACTACAGTAATTTATCATTCAGTTACTTTATTATTTTATTTGTTTTATTTTGCGACACGGTGGTGCAGTGGATAGCACTAATGCCTCACAGCAAGAAGGTCCTAGGTTTGATTCCAACACCATGGGTGGGACCTTTCTGTGTGGAGTTTGCATGTTCTCCCCGTGTCTGCTTGGGTTTTCTCCGGGTACTCCGGTTTCCTCCCACCATTCAAAGGCATGCACCGATATGTTAACTGGTTAATCTAAATTGTCCATAAATGTGAATGTGAGAGTGTTTGTCTCTATACATATCAGACTTGTGATGAACTGGTGAAATGTCCAAGGTGAGCCCTGCCTTCACCCTTAAGTAGCTGGGATAGGCCTCAGTGACCCCCACAACCCTAGTGAGGATAAAGCGGGTCAGAGGATGAATGAATGAATAAATGTTTTATTTTGCCATTATGGAATTCTGATAAGTTGAGTGAAGAGATAAATATACAGTGATACATAAATTAGTGTGGAAGTCCCAAATGAATAGAAAAAAATAAAAATCAAAGCGAGGATACAATGTTCTCAATCACAAGGGGATTAAGATACTTGAGAGTATAGAGAATAATGCAGCCCTGAGGTTGTAATCTCAATAACATTTCATCCTGCCTGATCTTTTAAATAAACCCATTCACAACACTCTTGCACTTACTTTGCGGTAAACTGCTACAGTGCATTCAAAATGACTTCAAAGTCATTGACTTCCATTCCTGTGATCTAAAATGCTGGAACGGCATTCTGCAGAATGTCCTTGAGATGTCTTTACAAATAAGTCCATTCAAGTCATTTCTGTCAAATTCAAAGACAGAACTGTGAAAAGGCATGGATCTGGGGAAGGGTATGAAATACTTTCTGATGGACTGAAAATATCAAAAGCATGAAGTACGGTGCAAAGGAACTCAAAGAATTTACTCGACAGCATGCTCTCAGAGCTGGTAGGTCAACAGAGCAGGTGAGACTAACAAATGATAAAGAGCAGTGTATACAAATACACCAAAAACACCTCTACAGCAGTAGTGACACGTCACCCCCTTCATAAACGACTTTCTGCTGTGATGAAAACCCTGCCAGTGGAATCAAATGCAGGCCACATAATCTTAACATGGAGTGTTCTCAAGTCCCATTCTGAAGTATTATGGGAGCCAGTAATTTGGACAAATCAGTGAATTGAGGTTTTTGTTCGACTACTGAGGAAAAGGTACTGATCATTTACTCGCATAAAAAAACAAGATACATACAAGAACATATGGCTGGGGGAAAAAATTGATTTAATCTAAAAATCTAATTTGTAAATCAAATCCATTTTAATTTTAGAAAAATCGACTGTCTTATCATTATCTTAATCAATTGTACCGAACCAGTTCGGTACGGGGCCTTTGGTTTGGACGTGTACCAAATGAGCGGTGGATTCTCTGCGCGACGCACAGAAGCCGGTCGCACATTTGAAGCATTTAAACTTTCATTTTATTTCATTTATTTCGTTTCGAGCTCATGCACTCCAGGTACAGTGGCAATTTCACATACATGTACAATAATCAATACT
>JAPTGZ010000009.1:20491554-20504641 GCA_029814645.1 Fowleria isostigma
GCATACCTCTGATGAATTTTGTTCGCTTCTGTAGACCCAAAAATTAAAATTGAAATAAAAAAATTGAGGTTTTAAAAGGGAAAAAAAATTTGAGACTTTATTTTTGGCCAAAATAGTGCAACCTTAGTTCAGGTCATTCACATTTTTTGTAAAAGAATAGTTTCTTAATGTAAAAATTTTTATGTAATTTTACTTTTTTACACTAAAGCAAAGACAAAATGTTTAATTGTCAATATTTACAGGTTCTTAGAGTAATATTTTACATGTCTGACTCACTTCAGATTAAACTGATCTGCAACTTAACTAAAATGGTGTTGACACCATTGATTGTTATTATCGTGGATGTAATCTTTGCATTTCACAAATTCATCCCACAGGTCAGATTGGGCCCTTTGATGGGCCGGATCTGGCCCCCATCCCGCATGTTTGACATCTGTGGTCTGGGGCAGCACCGTTGTTTTGTGACCCACAAAACAACGGTGCTGGAGACTAGGGACCCCCACTATCCCCAAAGTGACTGAAACATTAAACAAAAAACAAAAAAAAAGTCCACAGAACTCACACACTAAAAGGCGTATTCAAACATGGGTATAACAACATGAAAGAACAGAACAGCCAGACAACCATGATATAATTGAAATGATACTGTAGTGTAATGTTTCTTGAGGTTAATGTGTTTGTTAACATTTATTGACCGTTTTATGTTTATTTTTATTGATACCACTTGTCAAACCTGTAGGCTGAACAATGCCTTACCTATTTGTCATTGGCAAGTTGTAGTCTGAGTGCCATTGTTATTAGTTTCTCCCTTAAAAGGCAAAAGCACTTCCTGTGTTTCTTTCATCATATAAAGCAATCTTCTTATTTATAATTTTCAATTGCTACAACACTGTCATTGATCTGTTATAATCACCTCAGGGAGCACATCAAGAGAATTCTGAAAATCATTTCAAGACCCCCATTGGCATCTCACAACCCCCACTTTGGGAACCCTAGACTCTAGGGTTTGAGTTATAGCCTTTATTATCGAATAAGCCCAGTCCATAAGAAGAAAGTAGATTTCACCCCACAAAGTGAAGTCTGTGTGTATACAGTGAGTGAGAACAGGACATCCAGGCTATGTCGTTTGTTCCATACAATAGCAGTTAGTCGTTCAGCTAACAGACGTTGCCCGTGAGCGAACATATAAATGCTCTCTACATAAGCTGCTGATTGGTTGCGAGAAAGAGCTGATGAAGCAGCTGTACTTAAGCAGGTAAAGAGTGTAGCTTCCAGGCAATACTTCAAGCTGCTGATACGAAACAAAGCAACATTAGAAAAACAAAACCTAAGGCAGAAATTAAAAACACAACATTAATGTTTATTTTTAATAACAGACAAACAATAACAACCATGTTCAGAGGCTATTGATTATAATGTAGATGGTACCCACACATCACAGCTACTTCACCTCCTCAGAGAAATGAGCTAAAGGAAGTCGACCGTCTTTCACTTCTGAATGCTATTTGCTAAATGAGCATACTAAATGGAGCGCACAACCATGTGTTTATGTCTCTGAGACACAAAGATGGCACATCAAGGAAAGGCTTGCTTCTGATATGAATATTGATCTCCAAAGTCAATATGCCAACCAATAATAAGTCATGCCTGTTCGGCAGGTTTAGGCACCGTGAATAAATTCATGACAAATCCTTTGCAAACCAAACAGCAGCTCTTATCATGTAACCCATCATTTAATAGTATGAAAATGACTTTTAAGTTGCAGGACAACCGAGGAAAAAGCAAAAGTTGAACCAAAGTTTGCAGTCAGAGTATGATACCTAGCTTGTTTCCCAACCATATTTCATTTTTCAGCAGCTGTAATGACACCGTCAACCTTGACAGATATAACCTGACAGGCCAGTCCCCACTTTTTAACTGCATGGTAATATGCAGGATCTCAGCTTGAAATATTCTACCATACTGATGAAAACATGAACATTTGAAACCATCATTACTATCATACAAAATACAATGGTGCCACTAATTATAGACACCACCATACTACCATGTAGTGTATTTATAAAAAAATAATAGCTGTGTGCTCCTGCAGTCATACTGGATCTTCAACACCATTGTCACAGACACTTAGTTTAAGCACATACTTGTTTTCTCCTTCACTAAAGAGAAACAAGGACAAACACTTTCTATGTGTTGTCAAGGTCAGCTGCTGCTGATGTAAAAGAGCAGATAGCTTGTTCTTCTGTCATGGCATTTTGTCCATCCGTGTGTTTGTCTGTTGGAAGGAGAGAGCAGTGATAAATGTGGGACTTGTCGGGAAGTAAATGGTGCTATCGAGTTGTGGTCTGGTCCTGGGTGTCAGGAGAGGCACGGGGCTAATTTTCAGCAGCAAGGCTATAATGGGATGTGTGTGCCTTTTTGTGAGCGCGTCTATGTTTGTTTGAGCGCACGCACCGCGGTCCATGTTCCACCTGGCACAGTGGATTAGGTGCAATTAATCTTAGTTAACCAAGCCCTGCAGAGAGCTGTCTGCCGTACACGTGCATGCACATAAAAACACACGCGCCGGGGCACGAACATGCACACCAACACATTCAGTGATGCGCTGATGCACGGGAGACGGTGGAAGTATAGTGAAGCAGCTGCTTTGTGTGTGTAACGCACTGACTAGTTCACCATATGCACATTTGACAGCACCGCTTGTCAGAGGGCTTTGTTTTCATAGTGGGAATGGGGAGATGATGTGGAAGGGAAATGGTGTGTGTGTGTGTGTGTGTGTGTGTGTGTGTGTGTGTGTGTGTGTGTGTGTGTGTGTGTGATTGTTTGCTCATATGTGCTACATCTGACTTTCTTTTTTCAGCGGCAGAGAAAGGAAAAAGAATTCCACTTGATCTGCTTGTCAGTGTACATTTAACAGCATGTATACTAGTAAGGATAGTGGTACAGTGTGTATTCATAGTAAGAAGCTGCCACACTTGTACAAATACACAGAGTTGTACCTGTGTTTTAGGGCTGTGCAATATTGGAAAAAAACTGACATTGTGATTTTTTTTAAAACTCTGTGACATATATTACAATTTTCTTTGTTTTTGGTAATTTTCTACTTTTTAAATGATTTTCTTCTTTGTTTTCAGTGATTTTCTTCGTTTTCAATTATTTTCATTTTCAGTGATTTTCTCTTGTTCGTTGCTCATTTTTCAATGTTGTTACTGGCAACTGTGTGTCAGTTACCCTTGAAATTAGATGAGAACACATCGAGTTCTTTTGCCTCCTACATTGCAGGACCTGCAATGTGACTATTGCACACATGTACATTGCGACGACGATGCTCAAAACAATATATTGTGCAGCTCTACCATGTTTTCCATACTCGCTTTACATGAAAGTCCTGTGCGGTCTGTCCAGGTTTAGAGATGCCATCAAATATTCAAATTCAAAAACGGCTGCAGATGGGACGTTCCCTATCAAAGGAATTTTAAATGTCCCTCCATGGCTTTGAGCTTGACTAAACAATTTAATAACACCAGAGCATTAATGAGACCCAGCCACAGCTTTAACATAACCCCTCACGCCTTCTTCCTGTGCCATCAATTATTCTTACTACAACAGGTGCGGAGACTACACTAAGGACATGTATGCGCACAAGTAGGTCCTTCCCCACGCATGCCTCAGTGAAAACAAAGGGGGAGTTAATTGCTGTACCAGCCCTGTCATTTGTCACATTTGCATACTATGTGCCCTCACCTGTGCAAAGCAACTGCACACGTTCCTATGAATAAGCTTATATTGTCCCTGATGAACGGTCCAACTGAGTAGTGATGTGGTGGGAAAAAACTCAGGCACCCAGTGTTCTCAAACTTGAAGAGGTGGTCATTTTTTTTGCACACATAAAATCAGGAGATGGGCAATTGGCAGCGTTCCAGGGCTCAGGGAGGCGCTGGATGCTTGAATTGTTAGTATAAAATGTGAGTTAGTGTTTTAGACAATATCTGGCCATACATTTAAAGACTGCAGATGGAAAAAAAAATAAATAAATGGAGAAATGTTATATCCATGGCCTTTGCTTTGATGATGCCTGTTTGTGCTTTCACTGTCACATCCGCCATTTACTTAGGTTTGTACCCCATCTAAACCCCTATCCCCTGACTAGAGCAGCACATTATATCGTTTGAACATTATTATCGCAATATACGTGTGCACAATAGGGCTGCAACGATTAATCAATTAAATTGATTCAAATCAAATCCTTAAGAGTTGCCAACTAATTCATCAGTCGATTTGTTGGTTCTTGATCACGTTAAGGTTAGATATATGCACGTTGTGTAGTGTGACGGATGTAAACACAGAGCAACATGGATGAAGTTTTGGATACCGGTGTCCTGTCAGCCCTGTTTGGCCCAAATGTTTATAGAACAAAACTTGAATATGGAGTAAAAAATGGATTAATTCCCATGGTGTAGTAGGTGTTGGGCAAACGGGGCTGATGTGTCCACTGAGAACTTAATGTAAACATTAGCTTATGATACCTCTGTGTTGTGATTACTTTAGCCTGCTAGCTAGTTAACACACTATTGTCGTAATTATAGCATCTCCATTTATTGTCCACCAGACTAACGTTACCTATCGTTGACTGAATTAATACGCACAATACTTGTTTGGTAGACTAGAACCACAGCTGGGTAAAGAATAGAACTAATTGTCTCGAGACATCAAGAGTGAAACACCACCTCCAACAGTGAGAAAGAAAAAAAGACACACTGTGCTTGGAGTGATGCGGCATTTACGGCCACTCCGTCACTTGACTCGTCTCCAAATTGGCTTTTGTTTTTATCCGATAAAGGGATCATTGTTAGTTGCAGCCCTAGTGTGCAATAGTCCCAATGCAGCTAGGTCCTGCAATGTAGGAGTCGAATGAAAACGTGTTCTCATCTAATGTCAAGGGTCCCTGACAAACACACCATGCCCCTGTGCATGGAGTGAATCGCTGGTAACAACATTGAAAAATGAGCAACGGACAACAGAAAATCACTAAAAACAAAGACTTGGTACCAAAAAGAAGTTATCAGTCAGTGATCTGGAATTATCTCTGCTACAAGAAGGATAATAGTAAAAAAGCGTGTTCTGTGCCGATAGTGCCTTTCAATTTTGACACGAAAGGTAACATAACTAATTTGTTTGACCATTTACATTGGCACCATACAGATATTATATTCTCCTGAGTATTTTTTTATATCGCAATATATATCGCAGGGTTAAAAAAAATTTGTAATGTCAGTTTTTCTCCAATATCGTGTGGCTGTACCCCTGACACACACACACCTCGACACACATACCCCATCTTGGTACATTTAGTTAACTGTTTCTCTGCCTTAGCATCTCTCTCACAACCGTTTACTTTTGCTGTCTATCTTTCTCCATTTCCTGTCTCTTCGTTCCTGCTCTAACTCTCAATCTTTTGCTTGGTTGCTCTCATTTTCCCTCATAACTTTCCTTCTTCTCCATCATCTCCCATCCCTTCGGCTCAAACTTCCTTTTGCTCTCTCCTTCCATCCTAAGTCGTTGTGTTCATTTTTCTCATCTGTCACATTCCTCTCCCCTTCTTACCTTTCACCCTCCCCCTACTCCCTGCAGCCCACCTGGATTAGCGGCAGCCGGCAGTAATGCATTCTGACCCTTCGTCTAACACACACACAGACACGCGCACAAGCGTGCACTCACACAAAATTTAATGTGGGGCGGAATCGTGATGAGACAAAGGAGCGGATGAATAAAACAGTGGAACTGATGGCGATGGTGACGGCACCCGGGGGACCCACACTCTTGATTTATAACTCTGGGTGAGCTTTCAAAAGCAGATACAGCGGTGGCTGGCTGCTAACAGCCAGTCTCAGATCTACACTACAGTGAGAGAAAGAGAGGCAGGGAGCTCAGATAGAGAGATAAAGATAGGAAAAGAGAAAAGGTGAGAGACTGGGGGACAATGAGGGAGTATTTTTAAGGCTTAGAGAAAGTTACAGGTGACCCTCTCCTCCTTAAATACAGTACTAGCTCCTATGTTTATACATGGACCTTTAAGGTGGACTGTCCAGTGATTTCTAATTAGTCTTACTGGTAAAGAGTAATGAAACATGGAGGGAATCAATTTCTCATCTGGGGCTTTAAGTGGTCTATTGGAGGGTTAACCCTGAGGAAGACCTGACCAGAACTGGAGTGGGCCACCTTATAAAATACATACAAATATACTGCCATACATGCTTCAGTGCATACTGACCTGAAATGTAATTTCGTTCCTCTTAAATATGTGTAATGACAATAAAGTCATCTTGAATCTTGAAGAGTAGAGTGAGGAGATCATGACAGAGGCATTTTTTTAATCCCCCAATTTCAATTAGCGCACTGTGAAAATGTCTGCCACAAATACCAATTACAGCTCCACCTTGCAGACCTGACTGGAGGAAAACGCTGATGTAATTGGCCTTAATTAGTTTTGTTTGTGTTTCCACTTCCACTGTTTCGCCCCGGTTTAAGAAGATTAAGATTTCATTCTTAATGCGTTATGTTATGGGTCATGTCCCTGTTGTACACTGCTCACTTATTTGGAAGTCCAATCTTATTAACTAATTTCTATTTATTAAAAAAAAAAAAAAAATAGGTTGAACAAATCACTCACAGCGAATGAGGGAAAAGTACCTTTATATCTGTCTTTGACTCCATTTTAAGAGCCTTTTCAAATGCCCATTTTGTTTGCTCTGGTGTAAATTAGTTTTGATCTTAACTCTGTTTCTTGGCGTGTACAGAAAAAGCCATGAAAAAGCAAAAATGCCTCTAGACTCAAGCGGGAAAGCTCCCTCTCTTAGGTGAGAGGTTTTTGGGGCGAGAAAGTACGTACAAGGTCCTGTGTTCTGTACTGATGGACACTTCTTTGGGATACCAGTTAAGAAACCTTGGTTTACTCTCCTGCTACCACCACTAAGCACGCTGCTCTAGTTTGTGTGCTGCGTCGCATCCTAGAATACAAACCACACCTGCCTACAGGAGCCGTTGCAGAGTACACCTGGTACTTGGGTTGGATCAAGGTCTGTTCACGTCTCCAACAGAAATGAGCCTCACCAGCATTTGACACTGAACTGAGACCATCTCTTATATCACGTAGACCAAGGTGACCATGAATAATGAAAACACAGAGTACAGACGGAAGTGCGCAAGAGAAAATGAAAAGAATGGACAGAGAAAAAACAAGAAGACTGCAATCCACTAGCATCTCAAGAGAGGGAGAGTATGTCAAGGACTGTTGGATGGACAATGATGGAGGGAAAAGGCCAAAAGAATCTGCAGCAGATGCTGCAGCATTCCTGCCAGGCATTTTCAAAGCAGGGCTAAAAATGTCCGTAATGCAAACACAAGAGACCACGGGTTTGTTTGACCATGGAATTTTAGTATTCATATAGATACCTTTGAAAGAGCCAAAGGGGAAGCCAGTTTGACTAACACTATTCATACTTAGGCACTGAAGGAGGTAAAGAGATGCGTCTTTAACATTAGACTAGCTGCTGATAATATCTTTAAATTATTAGGCTATAGGCATGTGTAGTTGAAGTGTCAAGGCTGACAAACTCAAGTAGTTTTAATGTTAAGCTGACCTATTTTTACCCACAAGATACCATTGTCTGGAAAGTCCCATAAAGTAAAAGAGGTGCCCAGACGCTTAGCAGAAACACAGGTAGCTAGCTAATTATAATAATAGCACATTAATAGATAAAGTACAAATATATAAACATTCTTATTTTTTGGTCAGAACAGACTGATTTTTATGATACTGTACCAAACAAACTAGTAGCATAACAAACAAATAAGCAGTAGTAATAGTGTAACAAACTAGTCATCTAACAAAATGATACAAAATACAATACAGAGCTAACAATACAAATATCCATGATGCAAAACAAACATTAAAGAAAATCACCTGATGAAGACAATGAATTTGATGAAAAACAATTTGACTGTAAAAGTTGGACAGTGTGACTGTGGGTGTATTTGTTCTACATATTATAAAGAAAGAATGAAAACACCTTTGAATACCGACTCACTGGCTCTGTTTGATTATTTCTTAAACGTAAATGACAATGTCATGAAAACTTTTGTCTTAGTAGGCAGTGGGAGGAGATTCTCTTTGTGGTGCCAATGCAAATAATACATCATGCTTGTTTTTCTGATCTGCCATATGCATTTCCTTGTAATGAGTCTAAAGCAGGCATTTCCAAAGTCTGGCCAATTGTGGCCTGCAGCCTGTCATTATGCATCACTTGGGTCCCACCAGCATTTATGACCAGAGTAATATCATACACACATTAAAAAAATCTATTTTAGGTTTCACCAAAAGGTGTATTCCTAATTTTTTTAAAATTTAGTTACTTATTTATTTTTATTTCATCTTATATGGTTTTCAGATATAAAAAGCAGTGATTTTGATAACACCTCTTAAGATTTATCATATGCGTATGAAATGAAAAGTATGTCGTTTGCAATAAACTTTGCATAAAATAGTTAATTTGCATAGATGTTTAAAGGTTCATGAATGTCAGACAGAATGGTTGGCCCTCACACATGTTCACCTCATTAAACCTGGTCATCTTGGAAAAAAAGTTTGGACACCCCTGGACTAAAGCCTGTGTCTGCTGTCAATCACTAAGGGGCGGATCTCCAGCACATGTATGTCCAGCATGAGCAGGAGAAAGAGACAGACCGCAGCAGATGGTCACATGCATGGTGGACCGAACAGTACATGGTTTTCCAGTTCCATCCCTAGTGTCCAATATTTTCTCGTCTTCCTCCATTTTCACGTGAAGTTAGAGTACTGCTACAGTTGGTGAGAGGGTCAAAAAATTATCAGTCTCAGTACGCAACTTTTTTAAATTTGATTTTTATTTTGCACGGCTTTAAGTTTTAATTCCTTTTTTTTTTTTTATTCCACAAAATTTCATGCCGCAAAATTTTGCTCCACCCCTGTACTGTATGGATTGTTATTGTGTCATATGACTTTATTTACATTACATTTCTTTTTTTTAACCCTGACAACAGGTGAAAAAAGTTTTGATAAATCTAAACAGACCAAGTAAATGAAACCATCTGCAGATATATGTCATGGGTAATAAGTGAAGCTAATGGAAGGAGAATTGAGCACCTCAGCGTTGCAATATACACAATATTATGACTCCTTAGTTGCAAAAATAAACATTGTAATGAACACGTTCTGTGCATTTTTGTGTTTGTGATCAAATCCCTTTATGAATGACATTAAAAATAGATAAGACATTTCCTCTGATGTGCTCCATTTCTTCTTTTTTAGCATTTTACTCTCATAAAAACAGATGTCACGTGTTTTTTTTTGGGGTTTTTTTCTTTCAGGGAGACATTTCCTCTATCTCAGCCGATTCATATTCACTTCAATAGGTTCTGTGGCTAATTGGTTTCCTGAGTAATTCAACAGTGGCAGTAGGAGTGACATAAACAACAAACAAATTGAAAAGATAGTGTCAATCAACAAAATCAACGTGGTTAATCACTACAGGTTGTTTATGACATCGAGAGTTAGTTTTCATGCTCTTTTTTTAATTAAGTGTCTTGTTACGACGAGCTACACGTGTTGTGTCAAATGTCCAAATGAGACAAATTTCTCGGCCAAGAAAGCATCAGCATGTGTTTGTCTAAGGGCCCTATCCACAAAAACACATCTCTAATTACTGAATCAAGACATACTGCAAAACAAGCCCCCCTTAAAATTGTTTGTTTCGCCATTTTGACAACTGTTCCTATCTTCTGGGCCAATCAGAGGCACAACATGAGCCCAGGCGGGGGCTGGCAGCCCCTACCACCTGTGCTGGGCAGAAAACTACTTGGCATGGGGTAGACTGATGGCCAGATGGAGAAGCTGAGGGCAAAAACACACATATAGAACACATATGTACGCAGATATTCTATATAAGGTGATGTTTTTATGGAAGCCGAGTAGAAAATGATCTGCAATTTCCTTTTGCTTCATATAATGAATACTTAAAAACAAGCAATAACTAAGAGGCTGATTTGTAGCTTGAATTTCAAGGAAATTTCTGCTTTTTTTTTTTTTTTGGTAATTTTGTCAGTGTGTGTGGTCACCATCACCACAGTGGGTAATCCCCCTGAAGCAGAGCAACAGTAATTACAATAAATTTTCAATTCTCTTGGCATCGTCATTGATTCAGCATTCTCATCCCACACAGAAAACGGAAACTCATTCCTGGCTATTTAAGAACATAATTTTTAGAAATTTAATGCTTCATTTCTGGAATGCAATTATCCCGACAGGACATTGCTTGGGTTGTTACATCGTTTCTTTCTCCGACGGTATATTGCTTAATTAATCCGCCTATGGCTGGGGCTGGGACAGGGGAGGGTTTAGGGGATGGAAGGGCTGGGGTGTGAGAGGAGAAAGTAAAGGAAAGACAAAAGACGGGATGAGGGAAAGGTAGTGGAGGAGGGAAGGAAGCAGAGTTAGAAGGAAACGGAGGGTGGAGGCAGCTCTCTTACCTGCAGTGGGATATGAAGGAGAAAAAAAAAAAGGATGGGAGAAGGAAGGAGGGTGTGGGAAGAGAACGAGTGGGCTAATTTTGTTCTACCTTCAGGACACTCCTCCTGCTGCTGAATTCTAGTGACATGAGTTGAATATCAAATGTTCCAAGTAAAAGTGAGTACAGGCTAGTTTAATAAAACCCACCTTCAGAAGTAACACACGCTGCAGTCATGCTTCATGGTCTATGATCTATTGAACATTGATCTACTGTGTACTAATGCATGTTTACAGATAATTTGTCTGATGTAGTTGCAACCATACACATTTAAGTAGTGAAGCCGGGGGTGGAAGCAAATAAGTTTGACTTCTTTTCACTCCCTTTTGGGCTGCTAGGGTTGTATATTAATAGTGAATGGCAGGATATATTAATGTTATATGTATATTGTCTACACATAATGTTTACAACCAGTATCTCTATGTATACTTCTCAATTTATATTTCTCTATGCATATTGTTTTGTGCAAAATTCTCTATGTATATCTATGTATTTACAGCAAATTCTTTATGTATATCTGTGTACATATGATGAAATGAATAAGTATCATACATGTAGTGCACAAGCTCAGCGTAAACAATGAAATGAAATTAACTGAGACATATGACCTCTACATATTGTACTGCCGTCTTATGATATTGTAATATGGGGTAACGCTTACAAAAGTTCACTGCATCCCCTCTTCAAACTCCAAAAACAAACAGTTCGAATCATTCATACGGTGGTTATTTAGATCATACTAATGTATTTTTCATAAATTCTAAACTATTAAAGCTGGCTGATTTGGTTAGTTGCTATAACACACTAATTTTATACCATGCAAGTCAGCGAACATTACCAGTTAATGTAATGTTTATGACTAATGTCTCTATGTATATCTCTATATGTATACTGTTTGTATAAAATCGCTATGTATGTGTTGTTTGCAATGAATACTCTAGATCTGTGTAAATATAATGAAATGTATATAATAAGTACTGAACATGGAGTGCACAAGCTCATAATAAACAATAAAAATGACAAAAATCAAACAAAAAAGTAGATATTGCTTGACCAACTTCTATTGATGATTGGTTAAGTTCGGTCTCTTCCAAGTCTGATCTCAGTGAAGTGTGATTATAAATGTTTCCAAGAATTGAGTAAGCTTTGTGATGCACTGGGCTGCAGCTTCATCTACTATGAGTACAGATACACTTGGAAGTTTTATGAGCTACAGTCTAGTGGTCATCATAATTTACCTTTCTGCTAGATTCGAAGCCCATTCATCTTTTATTCATCACCACTTGGGTGGTTACAGCTGGACAAAAGGTATGCTGATGTTTGGAGATTGAATCATGATCAGAATCAAAACTCTTTTCACCTCTTTTAAAAAACAGTCTGGAGCAGGATCTCAAACTTGCAGCCTGGGGGCCAAATCCAGCCCATCAAAGGGTCCAATCCAGCCCACGGGATGAATTTGTGAAATGCAAAAATGCCATTAAACCAATTAATTCCTGAAAGCGGCTGATTCCACAGTAGAAACTGGCTGCATGTTCTCAACTATAAAACGTGGGATGGATGTGCTGATCTGTCCGTGGCTGACAGTCCTGTTAAATCTAACCATTGTTTTTTGGATAACTGTACTTGCCTCATTTCCCGTGTGTCCATAGATGCCCGTTAGCCTCAGCTAGCTTTGTGGATGCGTTGCTGTTTGTCGCAGTAGACAGGGGCTTTGATCCAGAAAGACATAAGATACACTTGACAAGAATGTTCTTCTCTTTCTGCTCGACTAATGTGAAACAGTCAGCATATTTCCACGTTGAGAAATGCTTTGATTCGCTATGACTTCACAGTCAGAAAAAAAAATAAAAAATAACACCCACAATGCATCACTGCTGTAAACAGGAAGTAGCGCACTGCTTCTTCTTCATCTTTATTTTCAGCAGGCCAGACGCCTTGCACAACAAAATTGATCAATTTAGCCAGTAACGGATAAAAGCACCATATGGTAACGGTAACGGAGTTACTTTATTTAAAGAGTAATGCATTACAGTATTAGTTACTGACAAAAGTAATGGTGTTACAGTAGCGCATTATAAAAATACATTTTCACTGTTTTTTCCCGAAGTAGTGACGATTGTAGCCACTGGAAAAAGAAACAACACACCAGAAAAAAACAAAAGTTCCATGGGTAGAACTAGTAACATATACTGTATATGGGTTGTTCCTAGTAGGCGTCCAAGGGGGGAAGGAGTTACAATACTAACAATCAAGGATGTACAGACCAATATGATCTTAAGTAGGGCAGACCAGTAAAATACTATCATGATCACCTATAACTAATGACAAACACATTTTTACCTCCGCCAAGGAGGTTATGTTTTTGCCGGCGTTTATCTGTCTGTCTGTCTGTCTGTCTGTCTGTCTGTGTGTGTACAAAATAACTCAAAAAGTTATGGACGGATTTTAATGAAATTTTCAGGAAATGTCCACTCTGGGACAAGGAA
>JAPTGZ010000009.1:20518020-20528339 GCA_029814645.1 Fowleria isostigma
AAACACCGCTACGCTGATCAAAAGACAGCGTAGCGGCACAATTCACAGCGTAGCGGCCTCCCAGGGACAGCATCGGGGGCCCCGACGCTGAAATGACCTAGCGAGAACCCTGATATTACAGTTAAATATGTTGTTTGTTTACAAAGTTTTTGAAATATAAACAGACACCTTTGGCAAATGAAGATATTTTGCCTAATTTTTTTTAACCAAAAATGCTGAAGCAAGAGTTGGGGGGACTTGGCTAAAAAAAAAAGTATATTTCAGGGAGTAGTCCACTGTAAAAAGTCTGAGAACCACTGGTCTAGGGAATCCAAATATTGTGGTGAGCCTCACTCTTAACTGTTTAACAATGTCAATTTAATTCTGGGACAAATTTGGGATGTGCGGCTGATAATACAAGAAATGACAAGCAAAATAAAAACAAAAAACATGTATTTTCTGAATAATGAGTTAATGAGTGATGTTTGTTTTACAGTGAACTGAGCAGCTCTGCAAACTCGGTAACACTTGTCATACTCGTCTTATAAAAACCGAGGCGTTATTTTCAAAGTCAAATTTCATATCAGATCATTGGCAAACGAGTTGAAGACAACAGATGCTGTGTATGTGAGCGGTTGTTCCAGCGACAGAGACCGGCCTATGCTTTCATTTTACTCTGTTAAGTAGGGTTGCCAACACCACACAGCCTTTTTTTTAACAGAGAGAAAAAAAAAGAAAAAAAAACATCAAAATTGACAACGTTGCAGAGCAAGTAGACGGCACTGACAGAAAACATCCATGAGACAAGGCAGTTGAATTGGACAGTACAGGCAGGGATGAAAGTTAATTACCATGGTAACGGGCACTGTCTGTTACTGAAGCTGGAAAATCATGAAAACCTCCAAAGAGAAATATAAGACTAAATATAAGACTAAGTATAAGACTAAATATAAGACAATCCAAACTAGGGATGCAAATGATTGACTAATTCATTAACCGTTAGTTGGCCTACTCGATCGAATAACGATTAATTGAAAAGCGTAAATTTTATTGAGAATCTAAATTTCTTTTTCAGTGGGTCTATTAAAATATAAGCTAAATATTGTCTATATTCATGAAAAAGCATATCGTATTCCTTAGTGATTGGTTTATTGAACCATCAGGGATACAGTCCAGACAATGACATATATAGAGTTGAATAAATAAATAACTTCTGCAGAAAAATTAAATCAAATAAATAATATCAAACAAATGGAAAGGCTATTAAAACATCACATTTCTGTAACATGTTTATATAATGTACATTACCCCCGGCACGTGTTCTCTTTGTATACTGTTTATATTTCAACTCCTGTGTTTTTTAAATAAAGTAAAAAAAAAAAAAAGCGCTGTAACTAGGGATGTAGTGATATGAAAATGTCATATCATGGTTATTGTGACCAAAATTATCTTGGTTATCATTATCATCACAGTATTGTTGAAATGTGCTCAAAATGTCCAAAAAGTACTTATACACACACTGAAATAAATAGGAAAAAACAAATAACACACAATGTAATTTGTTGCAGAGGCATTGTTCACCTGAGATAAAAGTGTCCAAATGTCACATATTTACTTTGGTGTAAATCAAATGTGTATACACCAACATTAAACCAACTAATGTAGATGTAAGAACAATACAACCACATGCAAACAAATCCATGGTGTAAGTATTTAAGTATTACCGTGAGTTTTTAAATTGCAGTAATCGATCACGGTTTTCATGATAATTAGAACTGAAACGGTAATACTAACCACCAGGAATTTTACCGCGGTTTATCGTTATGTCAGTAATTGCTCCATCCTTAGCCATAACTACTGCAACTGGCGGAAACCAAACGCAAAACTTATCGAGCTTTGGACGTCCGACTACCAGCTTCTCTGCCTCCATTACACAGCAGACCTTACACAAAATTTTCACAACCTCGAACCACACAAACTGGGACAAACAGGTGGGCTGGTCTATGTTTGGCTCCGCCCCTAAAGCCATTCTAACCCATCAATGCTACGATCCGGTTCTATGAACAACTATCCCAGCCATCATGTGTCGCAACATGACAATTAATAAACAACCATTTTAATTTAATAGAGCAAATTCTTATCAACAATTAATCGACAGTCGATTAATTGTTTACGCTCTAATCCAAATTAAATAACTTCCTTCCCAAATACCGCCACAACAAACTCTGAGGAACTCATTAAACAATCAAAGGCTTTCTAAAAGTGGATTTTCTTGCCATAAACATAACCCATGTGTGAATATATCTCATGAGAGTTAAATATATTATCACACTGTGTTTGCTTTCATTAATATTTAACACGTCAGGCTTTGGTTAATTGTTGTCACAACACACTAGAGAATTCCGATCTTTGAAGTAAAGTGATAACCAGCTGTTCCACTGCTCCGAACCATTACTTTGTGCACTGGAGGGTTTACATTTTCTTCCACAGACCCCCAAAAACAAACGGTGCTGTGTTAACGGACATGCATTTTAACTGTGAAATGGTGTGAAGGAGTTTAGTCTCAATATCATAATGCCACGGTGTCATCAGGGACCGTCCTCCGTGCAGCGTACGGAGCAGCGGTGTGGTGAATGAGCTCTGATGCGATGGGTTTCAAGGATGAACTGGATGTGCAGACTTGATATAATTACCGCTGCACTACTTTAGGAACTATTAGATTTTCCAGTGATGAAGTGCTTGTTTTTTGCCTGCGTGCAGTTCCTATAAGCCAACGCTTAGCCGGTTCAACATAACCACTGCGTGAAAAATCTCTTCTCCTGTTACAAAATAAAGCAAAACGAAGAAGTCCCAACCGCGGCGCTGCTCGCATTCACTCGGAGCCTGATGGCTTGCAGCTGTGTCAGTCCTTCCAACAAATCTGCCACACAAATTGCATAAAAAACTGTCACCCCTCACTCGTCACCATGCTCTTGTAACTTACAAGCTCTTCCAACCATCAATTTGCTAAAACCCCTTGTGTTAAGCTACCATGAAATTCTGGGACAAGTTACTCAGGCAATCACTGGCTGTGGCTGAGTGGCACATTGAGTGGAACGCACCACCTGCGGACTCCAACAGTGGAACATCACTGATCTGGAGTGCGAACAACAGTCAGTGTATTCAGCACATCTTGGTCATTTAAACTGGAGAGAGAGGAATGGCACACATCAAAGAAGAAATGGGACTCCACTGAAAATTTGAGAGGAAATGGTACCCTGGTGCAGTGGAGGTGTATTTACAGTTGGAGGTTGGCATCCTGCATCAGTGCGCCTCATCTGGCAGTGTCCATTAGAGCTGCACGATATATCGTTTAAACACTGTCATCGCAATGTACATGTGTGCATAGTCACAATCGTTCAGTTTGCTGAAGCAGACCACGCCCCTTGACATGGACTGAGTCACTGGTAACAGCATTGAAAAATGAGCAACGAATGAGAGAAAAATCACTGAAAACAAAGATGAAAAATCACTGAAAATGAGGAAGAAAATCACCAAAAACAAAGAAAATTGCCCAATACGAAGAAAATCAACAAAAACGGGGAAGAAAATCCCAGAAACCAAACAAAGAAAATCACTGAAAAGGGGAAGAAAAATTGCTGAAAACAAAAAAGAAAATCACCAAAAATTAGGGAAAAAAATTACTGAAAATAAGGAAGAAAATCCCCAAAAACAAGAATGAAATTTACCGAAAAAGAAAATCAATAAAAACCAAGGAGAAAATTGCCAAAAACCAAAAAAAATCGCCAAAAACAGGGGAAGAAAATCCCAGAAAACAGAGAAAATCACCAAAAACAAAAAAGAATATCACTGAAAACAGGGAATAAAATAACCAAACACAAAGAAGAAAATCACCAAAAGCGAAGAAGAAAATCTCTACAAAAGTGGAAGAAAATCACCGAAAATGAAGAGGAAAATCACAGAAAACAAAGACAAAAACCATTACCAAAAAAAAGTTGCAATGTCAGTTTTTCCCAATATCGTGCAGCCCTAAGAGAGAGGGATGGCACACATCAAAGAGGAAATGTGACTGGACTGAAATGTGAGAGGAAATGGTCTCCTAGTGCAGAGGAGGGTGTATTTAGACCTGGAGTCTGACATCCTGCATCAGTGTGCCTCATCTGGCAGAGTGTCCATGCATCATGGTGTGCATTTAATTTTTAATGCCAGATAAAAATGGGCCAATAGGACAAGCCTGCACATGATTGAAGAGCTGGTTTAAGCGCTAATGCTGCGTCACTGGCTGCAAGGACGGCGGGGTGGAAAAGCGCTATGGCTTACTTCTGCACAGAGGCGATACAGAAAAAAGCTTTCACCGAGTACATGGAAAGACTCGCCCCCACCCCCACCCGTCACTGACCAGCGCACCGGGGGAAAGACAACAGCCAAGCCAACTAGTAAAAGAATAAGGCAGAGCGTCTAAATGAACAGGAACAGGACAAGAAGCTGAAAGCGTAGCGTGGAGGGGGAGAGCATAAATCACGCTGATAACAGTGTGGGCAGGTCATAGCCAGAGGCATTAATAATACACACATACACACAGGAGCAGGGTGGCGGTCTTAGAGCCATGCTCACAACAAAGCACCCGTCACCTCCATGAGGGAGCCCTTACTGGTCTGGCATGGCCGCGCGCACATGCGTACACACCCGCGCGCATCTGTCCTAGGAGATTTATTTCAATAGACTGCCGGACCTGTCACGCAACAAGTAAAAAGGGCCAGGGGCGGGAGAGGGGAGACGATATGGGGTGGAGCAGGGGAGGGGGGGGGGGGAGAAAAACAAATCTCATTCCCTGCCTGCCTGACTCTGCTCCTCTGACTGAGAGGGGAGAAGGTCTGAACAATGGGTCGGGAGATGGATGTTGAGAGGGAGAGAAGGAATGAGAAAATGTTGGAGTGAGAACTTGATGGGGAAAGTGGCAGAGCAGGAGCCGGAGTACAGAGAAGAGAAATATGCAACACAAAGAACCTGAGAGAGGAAGGATGGAGTAAATGATGACAAAATACAGCAGGGACGAGCAAACAGAGGAGCCAATCACAGCAGGGCAGCTGAGGAGGGGAGGGCGACGGTGGAAGTCCTGAGGATGGGCAGCTCTTTCACAACGTCCCCCGACCCCCCTTTGAGCTCTGGCTCCTTTTCCTGCCAACAAATAGCTTTTCTAGTCTCCCTCCATCAGTGGGAGCAGATAGTGCAGATACACAATGCTTTCAGCTATCGGAGTCTTGGCAATCTGTTCATCACAAACTTAAATAGCCTCTTTCTGAAAAAGGAGGAGGTGAGAGATGGACCACTGGCCAAAAACAACTCCATGAAGGTCAAATAAATCAAGCCTAATTTGAACTGAGGTTTTTAAAAACTCTGGATCTACAGACATGCTTTAAGACAAGGGTTCTCAAAAGGTGGGGCACCGAGGCTTGCCGTGGGGGGGCATGGGATCTCTCCTGGGTAGGGGTATAATGGTGCACTTGCTTGTATCCAACCATTACGCCTTTGGTTAAATACAGACACGTACCAAACAAATACAAACATTTGGCGCACAGTTGCTGCACAGACGCAGGGTCGGACGTTCAAAGTCTGTTAAGTTTCACTTTTTGTATTAGTGATGGGTCATTCATAAACATACACCACCCATAGAGCCGGCACTTCAAAGTGAATGATGTGTGTTGGTTCCTGTTAGCGAGACATTAAGTTACTGTTACAGACAGAATGATCATACCATCAGGCAGGAGAGGGGCGGGACTACGTGGTTCACTCAAAGCTGTATGAAAAACACCCCAGAGAAACAGAAGTACAGTGAAAAAAAAGAAAAGAATCAAAAGAAGCAGTATCTGGATGTATTTTAATCCACTTATCTCTTAAATGTCTGTTTTCTTTATGTGACAGTAGTTTAACAAGTGGGCGGGGTCATTGGGTGGTTTCAGAGTGTTAAGTATATAAACACAGTAAGACTATTAAATACAGAAATTTAATATTGGAACATGTAATTTTACTTCAGTATAACAGATTTATTAAAACAGCTGTGGTTCCATATGTGCCACATATCACAAGTGTAAACAGAACAAAATTAGACTCAGTTCCAGAGTTAAAGTGGTCCAATGAAGAGTTAGAGACAGAAGAGTCAACTCTTCTAGGTGAACTGAGTCAAATGTACCGGATCAATGAGAAGAGACCAAATTCACATCACTATTTGGTAGTTGGTTAGCTGAACTAATGTTTTCGTGTTGGAGCACCCTGTACTCATTTTAGAGGCATACAACAAATTAATCTGTTGCCATGGTGATTTGTCTCTAGACTAGACAAAGAGAATGGACACAGATTGGACCAGAAAAAAAAAATGGGACTGTTTGTGTTTTTACAGTTTACACTTTAATGTTCTACATGTGTAATGTAAACAGACTCATTGAACCACTGATATTGTTAAAATGTTCATCTTTGTTACCAAAATTTGTCATTTTAAAAAAAGGAACTTTAGTTGCAAGACAAGTGGACATTTCCTATTATTATTTGTATAAATAGTGCAGTCTGGAGTTCATTTGTATTATTCAAGCAAAAATCTAAGTTCATTTTGATTTGAACAAAAAATTAATTCAAGGAGAAGCAAAAAAGTATTGTTACGATACTGATGTTTCTTTCAATAAGTTATAATTACACAACTTTTACAATGTTGCTGGGGTTGAGGGGGGCCTGGAGGTTTTTCATCCTCTGCAGAAAAAAAAACTAAGTACCACTGCCTTAAAGAAGAGGAGGGGAACGCAGTGGTGTTGAGGACGACGGGCAGGGATTTCACCAGCTTTGTTTTGCCACTGGTTTTGCGGTGCTGAGTAAATGTCAGTGTCTGTGCAAACCTGCGAGTGCACACAGCTACAGGACGTACACATCCCTGTCCACACCACTAGGTCTTTCTATGCTACTCTCTCTTGCACGCGCAATTCGATCGATTCGGCCCACGAACAGCTAACCCACTGAGCACGCCTTATGTGGAAAGGTCCGGGATTGATATGTGGACAGCATATTATAAATCAACAAGCTTAAAATTGAATTGTGCAAAATCAATTGGCGTCCAAATCCCCCGTTGGCTGCATTTAATTCTCATCATAAATCTTCTCTCTCTCCGCTCGCACGTGGGTAGGTGCTCGTGTTCTTACCGCGACGGGGTTCGACGTCGAAGAAAATAGAGCACGGCAGACGGTGAAATTTATTTTGCGCCGCCGATCATGTGTACACAAACTCTCCGCTTGACGTTGGCTGTGATGTAACCGACGCACCAGACACTTGTGCTTGGCATGAGGCGTCTGCTGGGTTAAGCCGCCGATGAGGACTACTACGGATTCACACTTCATCTGCCAGCTTTTGCATGTTGGCCTGACGACGTGTTCTTCAAACATGGTTAATTCTCTAGAGCCAAATCTGCCCGGGCTGGTACAGTCAAGTAATCCGAGACTCAAATATAACATTGACCCATGGAACAAACAGTGTGTGTGGTGGGGGGGGGTATTTTGACGAGGGAATGTGAAGTTTTCATAACACGGAAAGATTCTGTCCTGCCTTTTATACTTGTGTTGGTCTTCATTTGTTCATTTTCTACTGAACGCGTAGTTGGGTTGTATGATATTAGAAAAACAATTTTTTGTAACCTTGCGATATGAAAAAATATTCAGGAGGATACAGTAGCTGTGGTGCCAAAAAAAAAAAGGTCACATACATTATTGTATTCCCTCTGGTTGTGTCAACAGGTGTAAGACACTGTCGACACAGAACATGTGTTTCAGTTTCATCCTTCTGGAGATGAAATAATTCCAGACAAGTAACGTTGTTTCAACAAGTCTTTGTTATTGGCCATTTACTTCCTCGCTTTCGGCTATTTTCTTCTTCGTTTTCAGCTATTTCCTTCTTTGTTTTCTGTAATTTTCTTCCTCATTTTTTGTAATTTTCTTTGTTTCCCATGATTTTCTCCTTCATTTTGGCCGATTTTCTTTTTTTTTTTTGTTTTCTGTGATTTTCTTCACAATTTTTAATGAATGAAATTTTCGGTCGCTTTCTTTGTTTTCAGTGATTTTCTTCTTTGTTTTTGCTGATTTTCTCTTATTCGTTGCTCTTTTTTCAATACTGTTACCAGCAACTCACTCCATGTGCAGGGGTGTGGTCTGCTTCAGCAAACTGATTAGGAACGACTGTGATTGGTGGATTGTTACATGCAATGTGTCATGTTCCCAGATTGAAATGAAATAAAAACACGCTGATTTCATTTACCTCCTACAATTATAGAACCTACGATGTCACTACTGCACACACATACTTGGCAATGACGAAGATTTAACGATTATTGTGCCGCTCTAATGCATCATTATAATTTCCAAGTTCAACGGCTTGTAGAGCTCAGCACACACACACACACACACACACACACACACACACAACCTAGGTGGATAAAATTAAATATTCCACATATATTATGAAGAGTGTGAAAGGATGAAAGAGTCCTGTATATTTAGTAACTGTAGGGGGCAGATCTGAACACATGTTAGCGCGTAGGTAGTGAGTGATTTCTTGTATCTGTGTGTGATGTTACTGATCTGAATCCCATCATGTAGTATGAACACCTTCAGGATGAGCCTCAGCGTTAAGACCTGAGTGAAAAAGCCTCGGGGCAAGCAGGTACTGTTCTAGCGCCGCGTTTTACTCATTCATAGATTCGCTCAACAAACACAAAAGGAGAATGTGTGAAATGTGAGAATTAAAGAGGTAAATTTGCTACATTTACTCCCATTTTCATCCCCCCACAGGCCTCAATCACAATGCCAAAAAAAAAAAAAAAAATGTTCTCAGATGTTCCTCGAATTTGTTGTAAGTGAACCAGTCCTCTGACTGACGTGCGTACATCGGAATAAATGAATAAAATCTTCGTCGACAATGCCGGCATTTGTGTGATCTCGGCAGGTGTTTAATAGAACCGTACGCCGCGCGGCACTCCGCTCCTGTGGCAACATCGCCCGTTGAAACCTCTTCAAAGCAAGGAAACAATCCAATTCAACTACACAGCAGTGGTGATGCTGTCTGTGGGCAACCCTCCAGCTAAACCTCTGACAGACGGGTCATGACGCAACGCAACGGCAACGGCAGCATATCAATTCATTCAGGTGAACCGTGGCTTATACCTGAAATAGAAACCCTTTTCCTTCGGTGGCCTGAATCAAATGAGGTTACGTGACAAAAGCCGTTCCCCGCGCTATCTGCTTTAACTACTGCGATTAAAATGTTTGGTTGATATGGAGTTGGGAATGAATTAAGGACGCCTTGTTAGAGGACTAAATAATACAGATTGAGGTGAAATATTTAGATTTGAAATTAGGGCCCGTGACTCTAGGGCAGCTTTAATGAGCAAGATAAAAGGAAGGCAGCAGCTGGCAAGTTAAAGTCCTGCTACTGTGTTGAGGCACACCAGGCAAATGAGCTGCTTTGTGTCCAGTGCAGCTTAGGGCAGGAGGAAAAATCTAAGTATAGGGCTGTGATGCAAGTTTGTCCTCTGCTGTTTATACAGAGGTACTACAGAAAAAAAAAACAAAAAAAAAAACTACAGTATGAAGGCCTGATTAGGTTAAAATGTAAAATGTGCAGCCTTTTGAAAAGATCAATAGTATATTTTATGCATGAATGGAGTCAAAAGGCAAAGTGATAACCGCCCTGATGATAGTACCTCCACAATGGCTGACATGGACAAACTCAGTGGTTCTTAAACTTTTTACAGTGGAATGCCCCTTTAAAGACACTTTTTTTTTTTTTATTCAAGTACCCCCAACTCTCTTTTCAACATCTTTGATTGAAAAAATTAGGCTAAATTTGCTCCTGTGCCAAAGGTGTCTGTTTTTGTTTCAAAAATGTGTAAACTGACAAAAACACATAACTGTTTAACAAATAACATATTTAACTGTAATCTATTAAAAATAACACATTGCGGGGGGGGACTAGGATCTCTCCTGGGTGTTTTTTTTTGTTCTTCAGGTTAGAACATGTATCAGGTGGAACTAATATTTTAGTGAGGGATCACTCTGGACTCATTTTAGGATTTTAGGGACGTACAACAAACAAATCTACTGCCATGATGATGTGTGACTAGACTAGACAAAGAGTTTACAGCTGCATGCAAAATTATTCAACCCCCTCTGTTTTGCAACCTGCATTTTGTGTTTGTAAGTTGCCATTTTTGATAAATTTGGAAAGAATTATTTTTTGCTGTAATATCAAATGGTAATGAACTATCTGTTCATCACTTGTATGATTTAGTAATATTCTGCAGTTGTAAT
>JAPTGZ010000009.1:20582028-20593365 GCA_029814645.1 Fowleria isostigma
CACACACACACACACACACACACACACACACACACACACACACACACACACACACACACACACACACAAAATAAAAACGTAAATAAATTAGGTTTTATAGACATTAAAGTTTAAGATCCTGCTCAAATGTTCATATTCTATTTGTTGTGAAAAGAATGTATACTGTAATGTAACATCCCTAAAACATCCAACATCATAACATTATTTTTGTGCAATCCCAACAAAGAAACTAACATCTGCCTTTTTAAGTTTCCTCTGTCTGCAAATGCAGACATTGTGGAGATTCATTTTAGATTTTTTTTTTGTTTTCTTTTTTGTTTATTAAGTTGTTTTATTTTTTATACATATGCATAAATACCTAAAAATATCAATACAATACTTTTTATATTGATACAGCATTGTGAAATGAAATATTATGATATATTGTGGAAACAATATTTTCTCACACCCCTCATGGTATAGAAGTGTTGATATCTCGAATATATAATCTGAAACCTGCTGCAGAGCATATAGAACCATAGTGTAAAGGAGAAAATATGTCAATCAATGTGTGAGATATGATAGGCTAAAGTCTGCATTTCAGGACCTCAAAATGAAGTTATATTTCAGTAAGTCTTACAGCTGTGAGCAGGGAAATGACATGAGGGGGCGGGGGAGAAAACGAAGAAATGGAAAAAGCAGTAGGCTAGTGTAAAAGAAGAAAACAAAGAAGAAAGAGCAGGAGACATAGTAGGGAAGACAGTGAGTCAGAGGCAGCTGTATTAAACAGCTATAAAATGACTGGCACTGTGTCAAAAAGCTACTGGAAGGAACTCTGAACATCACTTTTTCCATTCTCAACCACTGATTAATGGATTTGACAAGAATTCCGGACTCAGTAAGTTATGTGCTTGGTCATATATTCAGTTGTCAAAATGTTCCCTATTGACCTAAGTGCTTAAAACCCTGAAAAGGTGAAACATTTTTAATACAACCTGGAACTATAAACATGTCCCAGTCATCCAATGAGGGATTAATGTGACTCAAAATGCAGTGATTCTGTCATCAAATATGAGAGATATATGGCACACAGAGCACTTGAATTGGTACTTGTGAGTTGGAAATAAACAATACTGAGCAACATAAAGTGTGGAATAGGTTCCAAACCAATCTAAAAAAATTGCTCTGTCTATAAGAGTTTTCATAATGCAACAAAAAATGTCTTAAGTAGCCAGTACTGACAGCACTAATATGATTTTATGACAAAGGTCTGTGTCCAGTAAAACAAATCAAGTATGCACATAACTATGTATAAATAAATTGTATATTGTGTAGGTTAATTTTACCAATGTTTTTAACTCGATAGTTTTTAATCTTGCACGTCTTTCCATGCCATTCATTTTTTTCTTTCCTCTCCTCTTTTCATATTTTATTCTTGTCCTAGGAAAATGTCATTGTATTTTTAGAATTTTTTAGAAATTTACAGAGATTGTTTTAATATAACAGGATAAAAAACATAAAAGGAGGTTCAGTTTTAAACAGCAAAAGGTTCAGACGAATGTAAATTAAACGTGTATTTGTGTTGTTGGTGTCAGAATATGGAGTTCTTTGTCAATGGAAGAGAAGAACTGTACAACTATTTTTCAGTTTAAGAGGTTGTATAAGGAGAAAATAGAGAAGCTTTATAAAAATATGTGATGGAATAGTTTTGTTTATGGATTTTGGATTGGTTTCTTTTTATTGACTGTGAACTGGTTTTGGTTTTTTACTGTAATAGCTATAATGGTGACTTATCTGATGTAAACAGATGCTGTAAGAAAGGGGCATGTATTATAAGTTTTCTTCATCCTGCTCCTTTTCCAGTCATTGAGATTAGAATGAATAAATAAATTAAATGAATGAAAGAATGTAAGGCCCTTTTTATGAATTTGGCTGTAACCGTTCAGCCTGAGCCTATGTATGTACATATTTAAATGGTTTCTTCCTGTGTTTTAGAACATTATAATCCATGAGATGTTTTTATTATGCTGGTCATTTGTCCAGGACAACAGATGGACATTAGCTCCTCTGCTAGCTCTGGTGCATGCATCTTGTTCTTTGTAACTAATGCCAATGCACACTGTCCTGTAACTAAATAAATAAATATATATACAAATACATCTGAGTGTCACTGACCTGTAAAGCCTCTAAGAAGCGAAAGGAACCCAGTCGTCGTCCTCGAGGTACCAGACAGAATGTGGAGTTGTACAGCATTTCTCTGTAGTCGTACCTGCAGGATGACAGCAACAGGGAAACAAATATGAAATCCTGACATTCATTAGCCAATTTCAGAGGATAACAGTGGACAGTCAACCAGCTGAGGTTTCATCTGCGTGGTGGATTGTACTGATTTACTTTGGAAGTACCTTCTCCACAGTAACATGTCATAAATAAAACCCGGGATTTTGGGAAAGCAGAAAAAAACCAGGCTCACGATTACCAAACCAATCTAAGTGGAGTTCAGAAAAGTCACCTTCTTGTCACAATAGAGTATCAGGCGAGCACATATTTCAGGGAAAATCACAGACTTTTGATCCTGACTCCTCTGCCTTCCATTGTTACTCTCCCTTCTGTAAACCCATTGCCCTCTCACCTGCACATCTCAGCATCTCTTGTTTCTTCCTCACTCCCTCCTTCCAATCTAAACCTCAGTCAGCACTCGCTTGGATTATTGAGCTGCTTGGAATTCCTCTAGTGTCAATATTACGTGTGTATGTGTATTGTCTGCTCATGCATTAGGTAGGAATTTTCAGTAGGACTGGAAATATGCGTTCTAATTGAACTGCTGTGCTCTCTTTCACATGTGCAAATTTGTGCCCGTATTCATGGTAATATGTGGCTGCATTTGCATGAGACTGCACAAAGGGATGGAAAGGTGAGTGATAATTTGTGTACACACATTCTGTGTGCCTCAGGCCATTTTCATACCCTTTCTTTTATTATATGTGTGTAGATTTATTATGTATGAATGTATGAGGCTGCAAAGTACTAGCATACTGCTGAGTGGCAGTGTAAAAGTAATTTATCCCACTGCAGCCCTGATGCCTCGACTGATCACTTCATCTCTAAGGGTCACTATGACACAGGACTAATGTTTGTCATTTACATATGATTCTATATATGATGGTGTAGTGGAATCCACTGTGATATACCCATTTTCATGCTCTCTGTTGTCATAAGTATACATGGTGGGATTCTGTTTTGCACCGCAGTGTGTAAAAGTTATTACACAAATCACCAAACAAAGCCTTAATTTTGGGATGTGTTACCTCTAAGCCAGGGGTCGCAAACATGCAGCCCACAGGATGAAACTGCAAAAATTATACTGAAGACATTTACAGTCAAGGTCGTTAAAGTCATCATGTTCCACTAAGAGACCAATGTGATCTACAGTAAAACAATAACATAAAAACCCCGAAATAACTACAACAAATTTACTTCTTGAAAAATTATGTGAAGAAATGTAAGTGGAAAAAAATAACATTTCATTACATTATGAAAATGTTTACATTTACAAACTATCCATTCACAGTAGAATGCAAATAAATATATGAATAAAAACAAATATGAGCAACCTGAAATGTACAATTTTAACAATATTCTATCTGTTACCACATGTCTGTGTACATTTTGATGTTTCGTTACGAATTTATTTTTGGTACAGTGAAGGACATCAATGGGGGGGGGGGTCCTCCGTAACTACCTGTGGGACTCAGGACATTTCTACAAAACAACATTCAGTCATTTGTACATTAACAACACCTCTCATGTCATGTATTTTTGACTGTTCAGTGTTCTTGAACGCCTCACAGTATTCCCTGAGGTGAACGTGTTGTGAATGTGACCTCACGCCACCACAGAGACACAGTGAGGGAGTAGAGGAACAAGTCCACTGGATTTTGCCAATTTGAATAAAAAAATAACCTTTTTGTGAAAAAGGAACCCATGGACGCTTGTGCCACAAAACTGCAACATACAGAAAACAGAAAGTGAAAGTTAACATGCTTTGAACACCCAACTGGCCTCTGTGCCTTGCGTTGAGAATTTGTTGCTGCAAAACCCTGAGTGGCCACCCTGTTTCCTGAGTGTGTTCATCACATAAGATACATGTCTTCATTTGGTACATGTCCAGATTGAGCCAAAGGCCAAAAACAAAGACAAACGAGGGCACCGTTACACCACTAATGTACATGTATAAATAATAAGTTGAGCAGAATATTATAAAACTTGCAATAACTTTTCTATGAAATGTCTTTTTTTTCAGGTCATTCACATCTTTTTTGTAAAAAATATTAATATTTTTATAATTTAATAAAGGTTTTTGTGTACAAAAAAAAGAAAGAAAAAGTTGGAGTTGTCATTATTTATTATAGTTTGTCATGTTATCATTTTACTGGTCCGGCCCGGTTGCACTCAAATTGGGCGAAATGTGGCCCCTGAAACAATGAGTTTGAGACCCCTGCTCTAAGCAATAGAAGGACACACAAACATCTGCAATTCAAAACACCAACAACAATGTTCAATTATCCTTAATATAACATCTCTCTGGATTATCTTGTATGCATACAACCTACAATTAAGAGATGCCACAGTAAGTTTAAAAGGGATTAAAGACAACAAAAAGCATTAAAGCTGCAGTTAAGCCTAATAATCCCTTAAATAATACAGTCTAATGTACATAGAAACCCATTATCAAAACGATGTGACATGTTTGACGACTGTTAACGGTACTAGACTACTGAAAAACGACATCACTACTCTGATTTGTACATCCATTATGAAGCATAATCTGTTTCATCATTGGGTCTTTATCATAAAAATGGTAGGTTATCTCTAAGCAGAGCAAACAAATAATCCAGCTGGAGGCATGTAGTAAATGCTGCTACCGACCATTTTGCGGGCCTATAAAAGCACAAGTATGGGTTCATATGTGGGCCTGGCTGGGTGTAAATCCAACATCCATAATTTCCTGTCAGCGCAAACTCCGAAAAGACCAGATGTTCCCTTCCCTGTATACCTCCATTCTTCCCCACTCGTCCATATGGCTGCCTGTGGGGAGGAGCAGGCTCACAGTACGCTACTGCATGTCAGAGGAGACATTAAGGATGACTGTTCCAAAAACAACTTATTTATAACCCAACTTCTGTTTTACTGCCTTGTTGCAAATTTTTTTCAGTTCCATTTTCCCCCAGGTTTTAAACTTCACATGACATGCAAGAAATTCGGGAGATTTTAGGCACATATACAGCATACATCTGTATAGCAAAAGCTGCAAAATTAATTAAAGCACAACTGAAATATCTTATCTCAGGCACTTCTGCACATGGCTGTATGTACGTCTTTCTCAAATGGAAGAACAGGGGGTACTTGAAATTTTTTGTAAAAATACATTAAATAAGTCATCATGTTCTGAATACAAAATAAATTATGAGAATTAATGCTTAAATATAAAACATAATAAACTCACCTAAATTCATTTCATTTCATTAATTTTATTTTTTATTATTATTGTCTGTCATCTTGTTTAAGCTTTGGTAACATTTTAAGAACATTTTTATTTTAGTTTATTCAAGATAGGTTTATTAGAGAAATTAAGTAATTATTTTTTGTTGATGAAATGTGACATCTAATTTTATTATCAATGAAAGAGGACACTTTTCAGTTTATATTTTGCACAAAAAATTGCTTATAAAAATTTGTTCATTTTAATATATTAAATATATGTTGTTAGTTAAAGTTATAAAAATAAAAGCAACCACCTTTAGCTCAGGAAAACATTTTGCTTAATTTTTTTGAGAGTTGGGGGTACTTGGCTAGAATATATACATATTTCAAGGGGTACTCCACTGTAAAATATTTGAGAATCACTGCTGTCTGTCATCTACCTCCGACAGTTTGCACAATTACCAGATGCTGTACATTAAGTAAATATATATTTTTCTCTTAGTAATAGTAGTTTATATTTTATGCTCTTCTTCTCCTGTGTGCTACTTTTTTTTAAAATACCACCTTGTGTTGGCTAAATTATTCTATTCTAACTTTTACACTTGTACTCTTAGACTTACCTTGAACTCTTATGGTACTCAGTGTGGACGGCAAAGTAAGATTTTCATTGCTCTGTTTCTTTACTGTACACAGGACAAAAAAACGCTTTGAATCTTTAAATATCTGTCTGCCCGTTACATTTGTTCTTTTACCAAAGTTAGAACTATCACACATTTCTCACAAAAAAGTTATTTTCTGTGACCTCACCTTTTCTTTAGATAATATGACTGACTGCATTCATTTCTGGTGTTTAAGACAAGGTTTCTTTCAATATGTCAGACATTTCTTATCCTTTGGCTGATGTTTTGTTACATAGAAACAGAGATCACAGAAAATACTGAGGCCATGTTGTTCTCATTTTGTACATGTTTTTAATAGACTGTATTTTTTCTGTATGTTCTTGTTGGATCTGAAGGAAAAAAAAAAGACTTATTGCAACCCTAAAAAAAACCAAACCTAAAGGTGACCTAAAATAGCTGCACAGTACAGTATATACAGAAAATAATCATAAAAGACTGGGATTTAAAAGGTCCACCTTTAGCAGGACAGTAGCAGATATGGGAAAAAATAAATAAATAAATAAATAAATACAACCTTTGCTGTATGGTAATATTATGGATTTAGTGACAGTGAGAAAGAGAGGTATGATGTCACAGTTTTTGTATTTTTTCTAATTTCCTCTATTTTTTATGCAAGTTTAAGTTTGTGAATTTAAGTTGATATTTATAAATAAGCAAACCTGTGCATTTTCCTTGACAATCACACAATTAGACTCAGATTTTTCACCAAAAAATGCAGCCCCAGTGTGAGGTAAATCCTGCTTTGTCCCACATTTCCAGTGCTGTAACATACAGATGGCTGCTGGGTAGCTGAGCAGTCTCATAGGAGCAGACTGGTCATTACTAAACAGTCACAGTGTTTTGGTAATGAGGCAGCTATTCTTTGCTAGCTCACGACTCTCGGAATTCTATGCTAAAATGGTATAGGCCTTTACAGGTGTCTACAAAACCTTTGGTTCAAAAATAAAGTTGTAAAAATTTGTTGTCCTTCTATGCATTTTATTATTTTATACATTTGTATTTCACTGATTCTTATTGTGTTTTTATTGTGTATTTTAATTATATCTTGATGTAAAGCACTTTGGTCTTCTTTTATGTTGTTGTAAAGTGCTATATAAATAAACTTTGATTGATTGATTGATATCACAGAGCAATATGCTACAGGATCAAAAATTTTGGGTGGGAAAGAAGGTCTTGATTTCCAGGATTGGGTATTTTACCAACAGAAAATCGCACTTTCATATGCGACTAGTAGCTACTGGTTAGCCGGGTGGCTACTAAGCAATGCCAGATGGCACTAGCTGCACTGGGTTGGGAAGCTTTATTTGATAAATAATATTGACAATGAACAATGGTTATAAGACCAAGGATTTCGGGTGAGGAAAAAGAACTTGGATATCTTATGAACAGAATATAGTCCTTTTGTGTGTGATTAGGAAAATGGTTACATAGCAATGGTAAACAGAGTTGGTGAACGAAGTTGTGAAGTTCTATTGAATCAACAATGCTGACAACAAGACGTGGTTACTTACAGGACAGATGCATTTGTCCTATAACCTATACCCATTCTATGCACACCATTTATGTTAAATTCTCTGTATATAGTGTTTACAACAAATTCTCCATGTATGTCTGTGTGCATATAATGAAATACATATAATAAGTATTGTAAATGGAGTGCATGAGCTCAAAATAAACAATAAATGACTGAATATGTAAAAGAATCTTCGCTTAAACAGTTGGAAAATCAGTAAGAGTGAGTCTTACAATGCATCCTCCTAATTATACTAAAGGTCAAATAATAAATAAAAATACATAGACAAATGTCAGTACTGTTATTGCATAGTGCAGTCTACAGTAGAGCTCTGCACAGCCTTCAGCCACAGAGAATACATGCGGTGAATATAGAGACACTTTTCACCTCAGCCAAATGTTCAATCTGACAACCACAGTGTTGACATTTCTTGACCACTCAGTCGCTCTTGGTAACAAACTACCATCTTTGAGAAACAACAGTACTTTTATATGACAGCTCTGTGTGTGTGGGTGAGAGTGAGAGGAAGAGTGAAAGAGACGTCTCCAAGTGCTTAGTCTTCTACATGTTTCAGTACCAATAACATAACTAAATCTATAAATATAGGAGTACACAGTTGAAGTCCTTGTCTGAATAAACACGTTAATGAGAGGAGGAGTATAATTCAGGTGAAGTAAGCTTGACCTGTAAGCAGGAGTCTCTCTATCCACCCTTACTATATTACAGATCTAAACCAGCCTTGGGAAACTTGGGCACTGGATCAACTTTCTACAGAAAGAAGTTCCATATAGATGTTAATCCTATACTGTCCATTAGAAAATATATCAAAATAGACTTTCCTAGATTTTTTGTAGGAAATGTAACCTGTGTGCTTGCTCCTTGCTGGGTTGGTGGACTTGTGGCTAGGTGCTACTGATGAGAAAACCATATAGGCTAGGTGAAAACTAAAGTGATCATGAGTGGCAGAAAGACCTGGGGAACACAAAGATGTATTTTTTTTGCCCATACCGTAAAAAATGACCAAGCTATAGCAGTGTACAAACAGTTTATTCACCAGGAGAAAACATTTTCAGTTAACATTGGCTCTTATGGGAGAAATGAAGGGATTTCTGCCTAAACTCCTGCTCGTCATTTTTCTTTAAAAAGAGCTAGGTTTTCAAACATGGGTTCATATGAATCCCAGGAACCCTGGCTACATTTTGGGAAAAGGTCACTTGCTTACTATGTATCATTTGACCGGGAGGGCGAGTTATTCAGAAAATTTTTAGGTGAGTTTCTCTGTTCCAATACTTTAGTTAATGACATCATGCAATCTAACAGAGGAGATTTTGTCTCAATCCAGGGGGACTGAAGAGTCACCTATAGAAAACCATAAACACATCCTCATACCAAACACATTCCCGGAGAGAGAACAAAAACACCTGCGTTTTAAAGTTTAAATAAAGTCTCTAGGTGAAAGTATGGTAAAGCAGCAGTGGTCAGAAAAGAGTCAACTTTTTTGTTGTTTCCATTGTAAGCAAATGGGATATTTTTGGGATTTGTTTTGCATCCGTGTATGAAAACTGTTCAAGATATTGTTATGGCATGTGAGATGTATAATCTCTGAGCCAACCCGAACATTTTTTGAATTGACAGTATAATTTTAGGATCAATCGTGTGGGAATAGTAGCCACTTGGAAACAGCCCATTCTTTTCGAATGGACAAATTTGGCTGGTTTTTCACAACTTTAATGAAATCTGTACATCGGAATGTCAATCCAGATAAAAGCACATCTTTTGAGACCTGGCTGCACATTTCTGCAATAATATGTTTTGGTCTATTTCCAACGCTATGGGCTGTATTTTTTGCCAAAATTTTTTGTATAAGTCCTAAGTCAGTCTGACAAACCATAATCCCACAGTAAAAATGCCACTGTTAATTTAACACTCACAGTGTCTATATGAGCTAACACTCATATAGAGTGGGCTCATATAGACACTATAAGTGTTAAATTAACACTGCGGGTGTTAAATTAACACTGGCATTTTTTACTGTGGCCCCTGTACCTCGCATTGCATGCAATCACACAGGGAACAACAAGTTAAAAACTGGACCTCTGAAGCCAGACTGCAGAACTTAACCTGAAGAAGGGTTTTTCAGCCTATTATGACATGAGTGACTGGAGTGAATTCTGTGACAGGTCACTAAAAATAAACATACTAACTCTGACGTGTTGTTAGTAACATGCTGCAAACTTCACTGAACACAGAAGGCCATTGGTGAGTGAAGAGGAAAACTAGTTTCTCCACCTACAGGACAAAAAAATAACTAAAATAGCAAAACTGAGGGGAAGTAATCCAGCTTCAATGCCACAACTCAGATGAATAATTAAACAGTCTATTCCCGGTTCATACCTCAATATTCTAAGCCTCGTATTAGAAAACAGGGAGGATCTGGCAGTAAAATGTTAACCTTTATTATACTAATGTGGTGTTGTAATCACAGAAGTCTACTCATTTAATTGATGGTTGTGATTAAAACGCTATTTGTTAACATTATATAAAAAAAGAGTATTTTATGATTCAAGGAAAGAATCAGCAATTGAGCTGGGTCAAAAAAAAAAAAAAAAAAAAATCAACCAGTCTCCTAGCAACAAGAACGGATGGCGTGAAAAAGAAATGCATGGCTCACTCTGTCAAGTGCCTGAGGAGAATCAGAAGAACAGAAAAGTGTTTGTGTCCCCATAATCTGTGTAAGAGACCACACACATTTACAACATAACATCTCATGAAAGGGCCAAAATCTGAGGAGAGACTTCAACTGTCACCAAAGTCAAAGTGCTCACGCGGATTCCATCAAACTGTGTTTTTGTTTATTTTCTTCCGAGGATGGCCTGTTTTCCAAAAAACAGAGGGCTGTAGACACATCCTCTCAAATGTATGCATCCGTTTATCAGTGCATTGAAGGGTAGCCTCATCACAGACAGGCATGGAATCTTTATGATTCTTGGAGCAGAGCCTCAATTTCACAGTAGTCCACTAAGACACAGTCCATATGCAGAGAAATGGCATTACTACACAGCAAAACCAGCATACTCAAATTAACAGGGTCAGAGTTCATTTAACAACTCCTTAAGTGTCTATATGGGTCCACACCACATAGTGTTAATTTAACTCTTTCTGGAAGGTTGGCATCTTAACACTAATTCACTGTTACCTTTGGAGTAAAAAAAACAAAAAAAAAAACAACACTTTTTAACACCAACCAGTGTTACGTTTTCTCAACACTAAGAGTAATTTAACATGTTAACTCTCACTCGGTTATTTTTGACAAAATTTTGGTAAACTAATGGGATCTAGTTTGCTTATGCATTTATTTTAAACTGTGCACCACATTAATATATTTGCATTTAAAACATTTTGCATCATGGGTGTAAAAGTGGGAGGAAGTTAGGTTGTTGTGAATTTAACAGCATAGGATGTACTTTTAATCTGACGAGTTTATGTTTTTACAGTGAACAGGACAATGACAACAGGTTTGGACAACATTGTTGGGTCTACAGTTTTTACTCATGATGCACCACAACAAAAATGAAAAACAAACAAGAATGCCAATAAATATGACATTAACCCTAGAACACTATCGCTAAAATTAGTAACACCATCACTAACGCCGGGTGATTTTTACCCGGTATAATATAC
>JAPTGZ010000009.1:20623921-20634050 GCA_029814645.1 Fowleria isostigma
GTTGAAAATAAAGTTATTTGCAGTGTCACATTCCAGTACAATGTCACAGTGTTATTATTATGGTCTGTACATGTGCTAAAATATAGACTTTATGTTTATATGGATCCGTGGCGGACGGCTGAGGTGGACTGCCCCCAGTCGGACTGCCCCTAGTGGCCTGACTTGTCACTGCATGCCAAAGTTTTTAAATGGACAGACAGACGGACGACGAACTGAAGATAATACCCTGGCCTGCTTAGACATGGCCGAGGGTAAAAAAGAGTAATGAACAAGACAAAATCACTGAAAACAAAGACTTGGTTATCTGGAATTATTTCAGCTACAGAAGGATGATATTGAAACGTGTGTTCTGTGACGACTGTGTCTTGCACCTGTTGACACAACCAGAGGAAACCACTCATTTGTTTGACTGTTTACGTCGACACCACACAAATATAACATCCTTCTGAGTATTTTTTCTTTATCACAATATATATTGCAGGGTAAAAAATAAATAAATTTAAAAAATCACAAAATCATTTTTTTTAAATATCGTGCAGCCCTAAAAAACACCATCAACCATCCTTAGTCTGAGTTGAAATTTCATGATTGTGTCTTTTAGGAAACTCAATATTTTACTATTCTATCATGGTAAAGTGAATATGAGCAAACAGTAACCAATATGTTTTTTTAAAAACTGTAACATTTCAGAGCAAACAACTACCTGATTAATTCACAAAATATCTACAATCTTTATTTATTTATAGAAAGTGCTCATCAACCAAATTCTGCTCACTGCTTTCCCCTTCCTCAGTCATCACACAAGCTAACCTTGCTGTTGCCACCAAATTAACATCAATTAATCAGAGGGTAGGTGACAGCTAAATGGTGTGAACACATGGTCCCTGTATCCAGGCCTCCATCTGATAGGTTAAATGCTTTCATGCTGAGTGTGAACACATGGTGTCTGTGAATAAAGTGATCCTTATTCATCACATTTAAGACACCCTTTTGTGATTTTTTTTTTTTTTTTTTTGGTCAGCGCTTACAACCATCTCATGATCGGAAAACTCTAACCTCCGCCGCGGACAGATATCAGAGCACACCAAACATGATACCAAAACAGAACAATTAACTCCAACACAGTTGCGAGTTGACGAGGGGTCAATCACGACTGGCTGCCAAACAACGGAGGGGTCAGGCAGGACATGGGTTGGGACTAGGGCATTCCTGGCTCATGCAGTTGGGTTTGTCTGGGAAATGACAGAGCAAACAGGGGCCAGAGTGGCTTCCCCTTACTGGCACCAGCGCTTTGTCCCCGTTAATCCACTCCAAAGAGCCACAGTCAAACACCCAGCGCCATACAGTCACCAGTAACAACACAGCACAGTCTGAGGGGACATGAAATGATCCCACTGGCCAATGCGGGGAGACAGACGCCCGTTTGCTCATCAGATTTGGGCACAGAAAATAGTACGGCTTAACTGTAGTACTGAGTGATGATCACAGAAAAACTTTTCAAAGCGGTGGAGCTGTGCGATTTCGCCTTCAGCAGTGACTGAGACTACTTACTGAGACAGTATGACTGATCATTATATAATCATGTTTCAGCTGGTCAGAGTCATAGCAAATGCGTCTATCTAATTGTTCATCCAATTATTACTTGTATCCATTATGGCGACTGGTGGCAGGGAATGCATTTTTATACGGAGAGAGAATATAAAGTGTGTCAGGCCTTGTGATGCATTGACAGAGAGGTGGAGATGTGGAGTGCAAAAAGAGGCAGATTTATCCATTGCTGAATAGCAGCCTGTGCAGACAGATGGGGTATCAATTGAATTACATAAATACAGTGACTCTTGCAGCAGCACTAAAGCAAATCTACTTATGTATGCCTCCTGATGTGTCATTTTTAAATAGTGTCATTTGATATGAGCACTATTTAAAAAGAGAAAAATCACAGTCATCCACTAATCCACTGCTGTTCTTGTTGAGTCGAACAGTTTCACAAAATGAAAGAAATCAAATGGAATTTAGAAACCGTCTCATCACATCATCCATGTAAAAGTACATTTAACAAATGACATAAATGATGTCAAAAGGTGTCCACACTGACACAGTCTCTGCTTCCACTGCACTAAACAATGATAATCTAAAAGACTGAAGAATTTAATTTAAAAAAAGATTACCCTAAATGACCCGTAATTAATTGTAAATTTATCCATGTTAAGTGGAAAGGCCATTTATATTAGAAGCACATATAAAAGAAATCATCCGAGAAATCTGCTTTTTTTTCTCAGTTGAAATACCAACACATCATCCCTGTAAAAGTGCATTTAACAAATGACATAAATCAAAACATGTCCACACTAATACAAACTCTTTGCTTCCACTGCACTAAACAATGACAATGTAAAAGAGCAGAGAATTTAATCTAACAAAAATACGCTAAATGACCAGTAATTAATTGTAAATTTATCCATGTTCATTGATATTAGAAGCACATCTAAAAGAGACCATCCTAAAAATCCACTTTTTTCCCTCAGTAGAAATAGGTGATCTGTCAGAACTTACGACACATTACACCAACCGTGTCCTTGTTAGAACTGGATAAGAGTGGAAAAGCACGTAATTTAAGTAACATGTAAAGTAAAACCAGGGCAAAGGCAAAACTTAAGAAAAGTGAGTGGGAGGAAGCGAAGAAAAAAATCTAATATGTGTTGAAACTCAGCACTGCCTTGAAAAAAGAAAAGTTATTGAACAATCCATGAACAATCATGTAGTTTCTTGAATAGGTTTAGAAGATATTTGAGAAATACTCACTTGTCATACTCTGCGTTGTCTCGGTCACAGCGAGCATCCTTGTGCTTCTGCCAGTCCTTCCCATGTTTACAGGTAGTGAGGAGGACCACATCCTCGGAGTTATGAACATGATATAAAGCATTCCTAGTGTCTGAACCTATGCCCGTTAGATACCTCTTCCCTTTGAAGACAAGCATGTACTTCCTAAAAGGGGGAATAGTGTTATGTTTAAGGTAACCCCTCTCCCCTCCTGTCCTAGGGTGTTCTTTAGAGAAAAGAGGGATAGAAACATCAAAGCTGGGTCGAAAGTTCTCAGTGCTGATACTGGCTTTGGCCAACATGGCATAGCCGATGTCAAACCCTAGGTCTTCTGTGTAGTCTGGCCATGTGCCTGAGTATAAGTTGAAGATGATGTGGTTTTTGCCCTCATTCCACAGACCGAGACTCTGGATTTTGGCTCTCAGATTGTGAACATACTGGGGTGAAAGCTGGTCCCGGTCCAATGTGTCCAAACTCAGAACAAACAGACAGGCCTGTCCTGGGTCATGTGTATAGAACCTGGAGCCTTCAATAGACGACAGGATGTTCTGATAGCTCTCTGACATCTTCTCCCCTTTCTGTTGGGGGTAGACGTAAACTTTAAATCCGTTCCTCTCACACAGAGAGAAGTCAAAGCACGACTCCATTCTGCAGCGTTTCCCAACAAAAACACCAGAGTTTGCATCCCTCTTCTGCCTCGGAGACATGTGTCCGTCGTGGTCGTCGTTCCGGTCCTGGTCCCAGGAGCTGAACGGCTGGAGCCCCCCCGGGAAGCGGCGCCACCGGGGCCCGGGCCGGTACCCCGAGAGGCTGCGGTCATCACGGCGGCTGGGACCCCGCCTGGACAGCGGCACTTGGATCCCCCCAAAACAAAACAACAGAACGAGACACGTACCGGCGGAGAACAGGATTAAGTACCGTTTTTTGGCCTGCATGTGTCCTACAATCTGACAACGGATGTGTGGTGATAAATCCAAGAAGTCCCCAAGTTTTGGTCTCAGCTCCTCCTGCGGGAACGCTCCGCCATCTTCCCCCGGGCTGCAAGGGCTGTGTACCGTCTCCCACCTTCAGCTGCGGATACCTTTCACAAGTCCGGGAACTGATCCAACGCATGTGGGCGATTTATAATGATCATCCACCTCGTCTCCTCGTCAATAGTCGTATCGATTAAATATCAACAGTTCCTCCAACAGAGTAACCGGAGCCAGTCCAATCCGAGCATCTAAAGTGACAACCTACTTTCCTTTGTACACCGATACCTTTAAACGGTCATTTTACCACCGGGTGCTTCTATGTGGTTACCCGAATCATGAAACGAGCCCAAACTTGAGTCTTCGGAGCAGTACCAGACTTGTTGCCTGGACAGTTAACTATTGTCCCCGGTGGAAATTAGCCACCAGGCGGGCACTGATGCCCTCAACATTCCCCGTACCCATTCTCACATATCCGACTAACTCACCCCTCGGTATCTTAACATAAAAGTAGCTACAACTGTTTGCTAGCTCTATACAGCAAATGTGTTTAGCCGTTTTAGCTGGCTAGCAAGCTAACTAACTGGCTAGTTTCTGAAAACATTGCCAGTTAGCTTGTTAGCTAAAGCGGCGAGGCATCAAAGTAGCTTTACCGCTGGCTGGAAGTACAGACAACCGGGCAGTTTGTCTTCTTCCTCCGAGAACCATTTCTGTCTCTGTGTCCTGAAGTCGTGTCCGGCTCTCTCCGAAAAAAAACAAACAAACCAAAAAAAACCCAAAACGGCTGGGTTACTTCTCCGTGAATTGGTTCAGTGGTGTAAAGTGTGGAAGTGATACCTCACACACAAAAACAAGAGGTGCCGTATAGACATGGTAGAGGCTGCAAGGCAGGCAGAGCGGTAGGTACGTCAGTCCCACCAGTACGGCCGCCGATGATGGTGTGACGTCCTTCCACGGCGCACGGTGCGTTGCCATTGGTCGCCGTCACATCCGACACGGGCGGGGCTTCCAGTGCACCCATTCACATCCAGAGGGAACAGCAGGAATGGTTTACCACAGGGTCTGACGGGTGAACGGAGAACTGAGATTTGTGGTTGAAAAAAAAAAAAAAAAGTCTTAAACAAATAAATCATCCCCATGCAAACAAACTTTACACATATTTAGTAAAATTTAACGTTTTAAAACAACTTGTATTTAATTATTCAATTACTATAGTTTGTATGTTTGTATGGTCATTTATTTATTATTTTATTATTGTTATATTAACTTGAATTGTAGAATTGGTTTGTAAGCTGACATACACTATTTAATTGCATTTATTTCTGCATAAATCTATTTTTGAGGTGCGAATTTATTTTTATATTGTAAGAAAATTATACTTTCATTGAGTTTGCCATTGGCTGTAATGTTTCTTGTTTTAAAAAACAATGTGGTTGAAGCGCTGAACACAGATTTCACAGTTTTCCAGATCTACCTACAAACATACAACATGTTTATTCTGTTTACAGTTTGAGTGAACAGTATTTGTACAGCTCTGAAAAAAATCAAAAATCAAAATCTATATATTATTCCCTGTGTACTTGCATGTAATCCAAGGCATTGTTCGTCAGACTGACTTATGACTCATATAAAAATTTTGGCATGAAATGCAGCCCAGAGAATTGGAAATAAAGCAAAACATATTGTTAAAAAAATGTGCTGCCTGGTCTTGAAAGACTTGCTATTATCTGGATTGACATTCCGATACACCAATTTTGCAGCCAAACTTGTCCATTTGAAATGAATTGGGCCATTCTCAAGTGGCTGCCATTCCAACATGACTGATCCTAAAATTATTCTGAAATACAACAAATGTGTGGCCCGGTCCAAAGATTATATATGTGAGACGTAACAGTTTCTCATACGGTTTCTGCACAAATCCATACCAAACCCCATTAACATACAATGGGAACAGAATGCTGACAGCTGATTGGCTGAAATTGTCCTCACTCTAACTTAGAGTGGAGAGGATTGGGTTTTATGTTAGAAAATCTACATCTTCAATCTATTCCTTCATAACTCTCACATTTTTGGGTTTCAGTAACAATTTATTCATGGAAAAACTCTTTTCTTTCAAAAACTATTTACATTTTAATTGTAAAATGTTTCATTTTTGATCTACAGACCTCCAAGTACACACTGACCATTTTTCTGTCATTCACTCCAATGTTACTTATTCTATATCCTCCTTGAGACCCAGTAAAGATTTTTGTAGTTTTTTTTAAAAATATATTTTAGATTATTTTTTTGATTGAAAGAAACATGATAGATACAACCATTTTTAGATAATAATTTTGGTCATAGTTTTAATAGTTTCACATTTTACTTCTCTTTATTTCTATTTATCTATTTTACTTACTTTCTCTTCTTCGGTTTTGCATATTGCTGCCACAGAGGATGTCACATTTAACAATGTGCTTACAGTGACTGTAAAGAGCTATTCTATTCTATTCTATTCTATTCTATTCTATTCTATTCTATTCTATTCTATCTTTTATGAACTATTCCTTTTTTTTTCAAGTAAAACTGTGAAACTCTTGTCTTCCACATAAGACAAAAATGCATTGCTGGTTCTCAGATATTTTTATATCTATTATTTATTTTGTAATACACCAGAGCCAAGGTTACGCTGAAGTCTAGTCAGTTAGTGTGTACAAACTTGGTCAATGCAGTTGTGATTTTGATACTCTGGTATCTCTACTTTATACTCTAAAAGTAAAAAAAAACAAAAAAAACAACAACAACAACTCCTGAATAAAAGTAGTAAAACTTCTGCACATTACAGTACATTCATTTTTTACAAGCTCCTTCTGGTAGAAAATTTATAAATGTATTGTAAAAATGTACCTGTGATAACATCAGCTCAACCAACACTTTTGTCATTTTGCAAATCATCCTACTAAAGAATGCAAGATTTAGCACATTTAATCTCTGAGACATATGATTTCTAAATAAATAAATAAATGCATGTAAACCAGTAATATAGACCAGAGGTTTCCAAACTTAAACTATCCAAAAAGTAACCAATTTCTCATCAGGATCCAGATTTACAAAAACTGTTATGTAAACATTTTTAAAGCCTCTTTATGTTCAAATAAAGTTGAGTTAAATGCCTTTTTATATGTTATATGTATTGCTTGTCATTTTGTTCATTGTTTTTACTTTACTGTTTTTTTGTTAGTTTAGTCTTTTTATGTTTTATACATTGCTTTCACCTTGTATTTTTATGTAGTTTTTTGTGTTTTCTGTTTTCATAGTTTTTTTTCCTCTTACTATAATTTATCATATTACTTTGACCCAATAAAAACGGCTCTGTGACCCAGTTTAGGATACCGAACATTAGTTTGTGAGAAGCAGCTCTGTATAATTTGGGACTGGTATTAAAGGGGTAAATATAAAATAATGAGGTGGCCAGAGTGTAATTAATCCTTAAAGGCCTAGAATTATTTTTGGGTTGTCTTACAAATTAATTTTTTATCTACATTTATTATTTCCCTATGTGAAAGGGGAAATATGATATTAAAAAATGTAATATAACCATGACATATTTATCAAGAAGTGTTATTATTATGGGGGACAAATTAAGCGTATTTGGAATAGAAAATATTAGTTACAGTTAAAATTTAAAAGGTAATGGAGTATAGTTACATTCTTAAAAACCAATCAGATACATACTTAAATGTTTGGAAATCTGCACTATTTTATCACTGATCATTTAAAGGCATTGCTAATTTCTCACAATATCCCGATTTCAAACAAAGCACAAAACCATATCTTCACCACAGTAGGATATACGCACAGTGCAGCCGATGCACATTGAGCAATAAAGCTACATGTTCGACCAAATAATAAATGTAAATTATCATTATTATTGTTATTTATGTTCCATCGTTTTCCATCCATTTCATGCTGTGACAAAACAGTGGAAGTAATCACTTTTCCGGTGACATTTTTCACAAACGACAATTAGTTGCAAGGCAAAGCAAAATGTACAGCAGAAACTAAGAAAAGAAAATATAGTGTTAACATTCAGTGTAGTTTATGTAGCAGTATTATGTGAATGCTACATTAATTGACAATGTTACATGCAACAGTGACATGCAACATTAACCAAACAAGAATTTAATGTGTTATTCTACAAAAGCATATTGCACCCCCCCCAAAAAAAAGAAAAAAATTAGCTCTGTTTTTCTGAATTAATGACATAATTATCAGTTTTTACAAGATAATTGACTCCTTAATTCCAAAAAACAGAGCTCTGTTTTAATGAAAAATTAAACCAAAAAACGGCTGTGTTTCTCGGAATTAATGAGATACTTATCTCATAAAAATTGATAAATATCTTGTTAATTCAGAAAAACAGAACTGATTTTTTTTTTTTTTTCCTGATTGCAATACACTTTCATATTGCTCACTTATATCATATGTAACAGAACATACAACAACTTTAATTTAAGGGCATGTATTCTTCAATTTTTCCAATACTACTTGCTTTTTAATTGATAATAAAATAAATAAATAAATAAATAAATTTGTTTAACCATTAAACACCTACAACTACTTTATGGTGAATACCACATGGATTTTCTACATATTTCTCAACATCTAACCTTTTGTAAGTAATTTATTACCATTTATTATAACATTATTGACAGAAAGTCGTATTTTTAGTGAAATTGGGAGTGTTTTCCTAGATGTTATTTACTGACCCTAAAGATGTTCATGGAAGATGATTGAAAGATTATTATATCAAAACAGAGAAAATCAAAGAAAAATTGGCATTTCCAGCAAAACATATTGTTTAAAACCACTTGTCATTCATGAAACCATCTAGGGATTTAATAGTGAATCAAATTTGCAGAAGATGACAGCATTTCCATGTCCATTACATTGTCTGAATATCTGAGAAGATGAGAAACTACATTTTAACTCAATTATTTTTACTGTATTGAATGGATTAGTTGATCAAAAGTTATTCAGTGTTTTAGATCATTAATGCATATGGTCTGTTTTGTGTCATAGCCTCTGTAGAAGAAGAATTAAGGGTCTGATCCAATAATAATCAGTCTCACATTGTGTTCTTGAACTTATAGTCAATCATAATGTGTATTAATGCAGACGTCTAAATATCGTTTTTGCTGTGTAATTTTTCTTTCTTGGTCGTCACTTCCCACCATCCAAACAAATGCACCTTAATAATTTGTTAAAAGCGGTCAATGCATCAAACTGGTGACATGTCCAGAGTGAACCCAGATACAGGCTCTGGCAATCCTGCAACTCTTATGAGGATGAAATGTTTTTGCAAAATAAATGAATGAATGTATTAGATGCTAAAATTCTGTTCGTATAAGGACCAAGAGGGCCTCATGGTCCAAAAACCCAAACACCATTTGGTGATGTTGCTGTAAGCTGTTATGCACAAACCCAGAGCATCTGAGAAGAGATAAAATTAAAATAAATAAATTCAAGTAAATAAATTAATAAAAATTAGAAATTAAAAAAACCTGGTCATTCTGGCTTCTATGTAATATTTTACAATGCCATGTGTTTTTAGTATTAATGCTTATTTTCTCAATCCCTTTAATTTTATTCAATTTCATTTCATTTCAATTGGAATTGGATCTAATACTAGTTATTACTCACTTCATGGAGATAATATGCAAAAAAAACAACAACCCAACAACAACACCTTATTGTTAAAGAAAACTGTTAATTACAGTCTAAAGACCACTAGCAGTTGTTTTACACTCAAACATGTTAGTGCAGATCAGGTTTATCAGGAACAGTAACGTTACAGTAATAGTATGAATGTCAGGATGAGATGATGCATAAGTGTCCACTGTGATGATATGCAAATAAAACAACAAAACCCATAAATATACAAGAGAACAGTTGGAGAAGAGCTGTCCACTGACCACCATGCATGAAAGGGTAAAATTAGATTTATTTATTTATTTATTTTGGAACTTAAAAACATACAGTACAATATATAAACTCTTATAGAGGACATTTCAACAATGACAAGAGACAAATTCAAAGTGGAGCATATAAAGTAACAAAAACAGTTATGCCAAATTGACTAATGAAAAAATAAAACATAACAAAGAGGAAGCTGTAAAACAAGTATAACACAAAAACAAAACAGTGGAGGAAGAATTAAAGGTCAAAACAACAAATGTTGCTTAATTTCACCAAGACATTTTTTGGCTGATTTATGAGACTTAGTTTTTTAAGGTGTTGAAAAAAAAAAAAAAAAACAGTTTAAATTTTTTTCTGAATTAAAGGTGGGCTTAGAATTT
>JAPTGZ010000009.1:20694142-20705291 GCA_029814645.1 Fowleria isostigma
AATGGAAATAGTCATGAAAAGAAAGAAAATGCATTGAATGAGAAGGTGTGTCCAAACTTTTGACCTGTACTGTATATTGTGTACACATAATAATATGTATATTGTTTAGCCTATAATCTGTTGTGTTTTATTGTTAATTTTCTCTTTATTAGGTCCATTTGTGTTCTGTATGTAGTGCTTGGTGTATGAATGAGTGTTTCTAACCAATTTCTAGATGTATATTTTTAGGACCATATTTGTTTATGTGAATATCTCTCTATATATTGTGTTTACAACAAATTCTCTGTATATCTGTGTACCCTAATGAAATGTATATAATCAGTGTTGTACATGGAGTGCACTATGGAGCCAGAATGATGACTTTAAGGATTAATATTAAAAATACATTTTGCATTGAAAACACACCCTCAAATGGAAAAAAAACCCAAAACATTGTCATTAAAAAATGTGTTTTGTAAAACATTGTAATGGCATCAAAACAGGTGTTGGCATTGATAATGTTAAAATTAAGATTATTTTGATTTGATGTCACTGTTTCATTAATGACAGTTTAAAATTTTAATGACATTTTTCTTTTTTGATCACTGTTTTTTATACTTACTGTACTGTTTCAATTTCAACTTCGTCACCTTTTTGGCGTGAAGGGGAGGAGCTAGAAGGGCGTGATCAGCATATTATTTGCATATTTAAAACAGCAACAGCAGCAGAAAGTGTAAAATTGTAAAAAAAACAAAAAAACAAAAAAAACAAACTATGATCAAGTAAGAAAACGTCACCATAATTTTAAACTGTCATTGAAGAAACAGTGACATCAAATAAAAATAATCTAATTTTCATTATTATCAATGCCAGCACATGTTTTGATGTTATTACAATTTTTTGGGGAACACTCGTTTTTCAATGCCAGTGTTTATTTATTTATTTTTTCAGTTTTATGGTGTGTTTTCAATGCGTAAATTTTATTTTCAATTTCAATCCTTAAAATCATTGTTCTGACTCCATAGTTCACAATCTCCAAATAAACAAACAAACAATAAAAACCAAAAACAAACCAAAAAAACTACATTTGGCTTCATTGTCCCTGTCAAATAAATAAATAAATAAATAAATAAATAAATAAATAAATAAATAAATGCTTTCATACATATAGTAAAACGTCTTCCCACTTGTGTCTTTTCTTTTTTTCCATCAGAGCCAGACTATGTTAATGAGCTAAAAATGCGCACTGTGTCTTTAAATGCCAACACCTCCCATCAGTCCCCAGACCCAGGGTGAGTTTGTCGGTGGTTCGTACTACACACAGTCTGTGGAGCTCTGCAAACACACCACACCGTCCGCCGAACAGGAAGGCGCGCAGCTGTCTGCACTGGCGCAACTCCGGCGGATGACACCGATGTGACGCACGGAGAGAGGTGGTGTTCACGGCCGGATACAGGTACGACAACTTTACGCACAGAACCCACCATAATAATGATAATAATAATGATAATGATGATAATGATGATAGTGATAATGATAGTGTTTTACGCATAAGAATGGACCAGAACCATGCGTGTGTCAAAGTGTGATTATGTCTGAGGTGTGCGTTAGTGGATGAAGTGTAGTTTTTTGGGTGAGTTTGTTTGAACTAATCCAACAGGTGTGTCAGGTCACACCTGTTGTGGATCTAAACTCGTTTGACTTGCAGATAGACTCCATGCGCACTGATCAGCTGAACTCATGTCCTGTTTGTGTCCGTTCAGGTCCCGTCTGGAGGACATTTCTGTTTGGAGGACACACACATACATGTTTGGAGGATATATATGTGTATATATTTGGAGGACATCTACATCCGGGGATGGATTATTGGAGCGTTTGGGTTTAGTTGAGACGCTCCTCCGTGCGCCTCCTTCCGTCTCCTGACCCTGAGAACAGGTGGATCCGCGCCCGTGTTTGGCTTTATTAATCCGCCTTAAACCTTTATGGGGAACCAGGTGGAGAAACTAACCCATCTAAATTACGCGGAGGTGCCGACTTCGGACCCAAATGGGTTCGACCCGGACGACGACAAACCGCGGATCGGTGTTTCTTACATTTTCTCCAACGATGACGACGACGATCACGACGATAATCTGGACCACTTCTCAGCGGAAACGCACCGGGTCAACCACGAGGAGAAGCCCTTCGACCCCAGAGACGAGCTGGAGTGTTCGATTTACTTCAGAGAGGAGTGTCTGTACGAGAGGAGCACCGGAACCGGGACGCACTCGGCGGAGAGTCTGTTGAACAAGTGCCGACCCGGGGACCTGTTGGAGTTCGTGGCCACAGGACAGTACCCACACTGGGCCGTGTACGTGGGGGACTTCCAGGTGGTCCATTTACACCGGGCTGAGATCAAGAACAACTTCCTCACCGATGTCAGCCAGGGGAAAAAGGGCCGGATCGTGAACGGACTGTACCGGTACCGTGCGCTCCCGCCGGAGGTGGTCGTGCGTAACGCGTTGGACCACGTCGGTTCCAGAGACAGGGAGCTGTACTGGAGGAACTCCGAGTGTTTCGCAGCCTGGTGTCGGTTTGGTAAAAGAGAGTTCAAAATAGGCGGTGAGATCAGGATAGGAAAACAGCCGTACAGATTAAAGTTAATGTTTTCAGAGAAGAAGAGTCACGTCCTGGAGTTTCAAAGTCTGGAGGACGTGATCATGGAGAAGAGGAGGAACGACCAGATTGGAAAAGATACTGTGATGAAGGAGCTGTCCACTCATCTGAATGCAACCCATGAAATCAAAGATGAGCATTTTGTCAACTGACAGTGGATGGTTAATTATTCATCCGGTCAAAAGTTGAGATGAAGGATTATAGAATAAAGCGTGTGTGGGTGTGTTGGTGAGGATGAGGAGGGTATGAAGACACAACGATGACTTTAAGGAGTGAATTTGGCACCATAAAACTGAAAAAATAAACATTAGCATAGAAAAAACGAGTATTGTCAAAAATTATAATGCATCAAAACAGGTGCTGGCATTGATAATGTTAAAAATAAGATTACTTTTATTTGATGTCACGGTTTAGTTTATTAGTTTATTTCGAGCTTATGCACTCTGTGTACAATACGAATTACATATACATGTAGAATAATACTGTTCATATACATCTCATTATGTGTACACAGATATACATGGGAAACTTGCTGTAAACAACATACATAGGAATTTACATGAGCAAGTATACATAGAGAAATATACATAGAAAATATGCATGTAGAATTATACATGAAGAAATATACATGGAAAGATTACTAAAAAAAACAATGAAAAACACCATATGCACCAAATATATTTAATTTACATGAGCAAGTTTGCATAGAGAAATATGCACAGAGAATACACATATACAGTTATACATGGCAATTATACGCAGAAAATATAAAGAATTGTACATGGGGAATCTGCATATAGAATTATGTTTAGAGAAGTATAAATTGTGCATATGGAACTATACGTATAAAAATCGACATGGAGAATATGCATATGAAATTATACATAGTGAATTATACAAGGAGAGTATGCATATACAAATACATAGAAAATATACATAGGGAAGTGTCTATCGCAAAATACACATGGGTAGAAACAATTATACATTTATATACATCAAGACAATGGTTGTAAAACGTGTACACAATATACACAACACATTATTTTCTAACACAAGTCCCCACTAGTACACAACCCCTGAAGGATGAAAGGGAGTGAGAAAAAGCAGAACTTATCTCCTCTCACCCCCAGTTTCACCACTTTAACATGTATGGATGCTCTTTATGTTAAAGGAGTTATCTGTAAAGATGCATTAGTAAAACTAAGTTTTCTATTACTGTTTTATTTTTTTTGCTTAAAATTACGACAGTGTTTCTTACTTGATCACAGGTTTTTGTATTTACAATTTTTACACTTTTACACTTTTTGTCACTGTTTTCAATATGCAAATAATATGCAGATCACACCCTCCTAGCCCCTCCCCTCCACGCCAAAAAGATGACAAAGTTGAAAATTTTGTAAAAGTTGAAAGTGTTAAAAAAACTGATCAAAAAGGAAAATTTTTATTAAAATTATAACCTGTCATCGATGAAATGGTGACATTAAATAAAAATAATCTGATTTTCAACATTATCAACACCAACGCCTGTTTCGATGCCATTACAGTGTTTTACTAAACACGTTTTTTTTTTAATGCCAATGTCTCTTTTTTTTTTTTTCCATTTCAGGGTATGTTTTCAATGCAAAATTTTATTTTCAATAGCAATCCTTAAAGTCATCGTTTGCCTTCATTGGAGGGCTCTGTGGACCCTGTATGAACACCTGATGGTAAACATGCATCTGCAGAGGGAGTTTACATGGGATTATTTCAGTGTTTTTGCCCAAAGAGAGACTGAGAGATGTAGAGGAGAACCTATGGACTGAAATATGTGCCACCAGAAACTGAATTGGAATTGTTTAATTTGAATCATTGTATAGAAAATCTGAATTTAAATTGTCAAATTTGAAATTAAACGTATTAGTTTGGAACTGAAATCCACTCAGCTTGAAACTAAATGTAAGATCATGACATTTAATTCAGCTTGAAACTATATTTGATCCTCAATGAAAATTTAACTCTATTTTCACATGTAGTTCTCACAATATTCAAATTCAGTTGTCAAAATTCAATTTCAATTTACTTTATTAGTTTATTTCCGAGCTTATGCACTCTATGTACAATACTAATTACATTTACTTGTACAATATTCAATACTGTTCCTATATGTCTCATTATATGTACACAGATATACATGGAGGGTTTGCTGTAAACACAATATACACAGAAATTTACATGAGATACATACATGTAGAAATATACATGTAGAAATATACATCAAGACATCAGTTGTAAACAGTATGTATGTACACAATATACATATTACGTAATTTTATACAGAAATTCCCCACTAGTATACAACCCTAGCAGCCCGAAAAGGAGAGAGAATCAGCATGGTTTATTTACTCCCACCCCCAGATGTCCAGGTAGTTAAGGAAGAGCAATCGAGTACAGATGCAGAGGACTCGTTTTTGGCCAATCCATGGTTAATCCAGTCTATGGGTGACTTTGTTTCAAGGTGGGTGGAAACAAATGACCACTATGCTATATGTTCAAAAATGTCGGTGCTGATTTGGACCAAGAGGATCGTGAGTATCTGTACTCCATTGCTTTTCCTTAACTACCGAGATGTCTGTCACAGGTTGATTGGCTTTGAATTATGAGAACTGAATGTGAAAATATATAGAGTTGAATTCTGAGGATCAAAAATAGTGTCAGACAAACTGAATTAACTCTTTCTCCCATAAAGATGACATTTGACGTACCCTCAATGACAAGTTTTGACACCTCTGTTATTTCACTAAAGACGAGATTTGACGACCATTAGAACACAAGATTTTCAGATGTGATAGGTAGAGGTGAACACAACCCATACTAGGACAACCAACAGGATTAAATAATACATTTTCTTATTTTTTTCTTTTTTTAAATTATTTTTTATTTTTCTTTATTTATTTTTTTATTAATTTATTTTTAAATATTTTTAATTAATTCATTTTTAATTATTTTTTATTTTTATTTATTTTGTTTTATTCCTTGTTTCATTTATTTTATTTTAAAAAATAATGATAATACATTCTCACTGGTTTTTCCAGAAGTTTACCGAAGTTGTGACAATTGTAGCCACCGGAAAAAGAAACAACATACTGGAAAAACAAAGTGTTCCTTGGTAACACATATATGGGTCGTTCTAAGTAGGAACAGTCGGGGGGAAAGAGTTAAATGTTATAATTTTACATTCATGTTCAAATTTTTGGGCTTCAGTTCCAAAATGATAAATTAAATTTCAGTTTTTCAATGCAATGACTCAAATTAAACAACACAAATTCAGATTATGTGATTCCAGTTCAGTTTCTGGTCGTGTATATTTCATCCCATAAGAACCAGTAGAAAAGTCCTTTAAACGGTTAATGTCTGGAGGCTTGTTTCCGTTGACTCGGATCACGAGGGTCAAAACAGTATTACCACAGGTGGATTTGCACTAACAACAAGTGAGATTTCCAGCCTGCCCCACGAACAGATCTCCCTCTTTGTCTGATTTTACACACTCGATCTAAGATGATACGACTTGTTATGATGTGTGCGTTTTGGAATGAAACTGCACCTGCAGTTAATTATTGGAGGATGAAGTCAGAATTTAATTGCCCATAATTATCTTTTTAATCCAATGAATCTTTGCACAGAGGAGTAAAACCTCTTAAATGTACTTCTGTTTGAAGAGACTGCTCAAAAGCGGTTGCTCCTGTTTTACTCAGGTGTTGGACACAAAACAGAGTGGAAGGAAGACGACAGCAGTTTTCGGAGTATGTGTCAACCTGGAGGATGAACTGGTGTTGCTTTGTATCCAATCATTACACAGCTTTACCCCCTTCGACTCTTTTGTGGACATTGTTCACAGCTATGACTGTGCACTTTTATTATCGATTCATCCGATTCAACAATTTATTTTTGGGAAAAAAAAAAGATGTTTGTATGAAGGAAAATGGAAATAAATCTATATTTGACCAGTAAAGTTTTTTTTTTTTTCCTTTTAGTGCAGGATTGTGATGAGCTTTGGAATAATTTGCCTATTTAAGATGAGACATGTCGGGCAGAAACAGATTTTTAAGGCAGTGGTCAATTTTTAGATTTCGGGCTAGTTCTTTAATGGGTATTTTTTCCACGCTGCTATAAAGAAAATGTTGAAAATATACATTAAGATGGTTATTTTATTACAGTTTGTTTACATGTGGCAGTAAGTTTCTCCCAAATTTACCAAGAAGTTAACATTCTAACGCGACATGTGAATTTTGGTCTGTTTATTAAAGTCTGTCATGACTGGTATCACCTATGTACACCAAACTGTACACTTAACAGTGTTCTGAAGAGATTTTACAGAGGGACTTGTTCAGAAATCATTCCTGGCCTGATATATGTGACATTTTAATTTAAAAAAATCCACTTTTTTAAGGCTATAGACAGTATATTTAGATTTCCTAGGTAATGAAAGCAGATATCCTAAAATCACTCTCTTTTTTTCATCTTGTGTTTAAACAAAATGAAAAAAATATTTTGTACCTGCTTTATCATATGGTCAGATCTTTCTACTGAAAATATATACAAAATCACGCCTATTTATTGAGATATGCCTATTTTGCAGAGGTGGCAAAAGTAGAAGTACAGCTACTTAAGTGAAAAAAATACTCATAAAAGTAGAAGTACTGATTCAACTTCTTAAACTGTAATAAAGTAATTGTAACAAAAGTAAAAAGTAAAACTGATTTATTTTTTTTTTGCCATGAATGAAAGTTTTTTTTAACCAGGAAAAATAATAAAAGTTTCCATTTTCTATTTCCACATTGAATAAAGTGACATATTTTACTTACTGTCATATCCATTTAGTCTGTATAAAGTACAGATATTGATGTACAAAGGTAGGGAGTAAAAGTTTAAAGTTGCCAGAAAAATAAATACCCAAATAAAGTACAGATACTTAAAAAAGCTACATAAGTACATTAACAAAGTATTTATACTTCATTACTTCCCACCTCTGCCATTTTGCATAATCAAACATACAAATAAAAAAAAAATACACCTGGTTTTATCATATGGTCAGATCTATCTATTGAAAATATATGCAAAATCCCACATATTTAATGAGATAATGCCTTATTTGCATAATTAAACATACAAATTTCAAAAACTTGTAATACATTTTTTTGTCATACTTGTGTAGATAACCAACTGTGGAAGTTTCATGGTGATATCTATTATTTTAAAATTTGACCCTATTCACCTGGAGTGTCTGGCTGTCATATTTCGTTTGTATGTGGTTCTGTGTTGTACCAAACCCACCTCCTTGTGTAAACTCAACAGTTGTGTAAGCTGTTCTTCTACCTCCATCCGAGTCCCTGTGTGCTCCTCAGCTCTACCTGTTCAACCCGTCAGATCCCTGGGTTTGTTTGTTGTGTGCTGAGGAGCTTTGGCTACCCCACAGTTAAAGCTGTTAATGCTGCCAGTTTTGATCTAAATATTTGCCTCAGAGCTGCGGCTCCCTAAAACTACTTACACGTCGTCTTTGTTAGCTTGTGTCAAGTTGCGCTCTAACCGTGCTGGACATTTTGCTTTGTTTACACCTCTGCTGACTGAAGATAAGTCATTTTTGAAAGTTTAGCCGCAGGCTTCAAATGTTCTACACCCATATTTGGCTTTCCTCCGTTCCCATGGAATATGAGCGTTCATTACAGTTTGGGCAAAAGTGTAGTTTTATTGTGTGTACAACCACAAATGGACACAATCGACTTCAGCCAAAACACTTTACATGTGAGTATCTGTAAAGATAAAGCACGGGAATGTACAGAAAGAAATACAGTTAATGGAGCTGATTAGATACGAAATCACATGAGAACAGGCCGTCACTCACAAAGAGACAGTCCGACTTTTGCAGAGGTTCCCAAGTAATATTTTTTCTATTGAAGTTGTTTTTTATGGATTGAAGATTATTCTTTACATATTAAAGATGATTCTTTACATTTTAAAGATGGTTCTTATTGTGTTAAAGACTGTTCTTTATGCATTGAAGATGGTTCTTTATGCAACAAAGACGGTTCTTTACATGTTGAAGATGGTTCTTTACTTGTTGAAGATGGTTCTTTACAAATTGAAGACAGTTTTTATGCGTTGAAAATGGTTCTTTACATGTTGAAGACTTTTCTTTATGTACTGAAGATGGTTATTTACATGTTGAAAATGATTCTTTATGCATTGAAGACATTTCTTTACGTGTTAAAAATAGTTCTTTACGCATTGAAGACCACTCTATGTTGAAGACAGTTCTTTACACGTTGAAAATGGTTCTTTATGCATTGAAGACAATTCTTTACATGTTGAAGATGGTTCTTTACTTGTTGAAGACAGTTCTTTACAAATTGAAGACAGTTTTTACGTGTTGAAAATGGTTCTTTATATGTTGAAGACTTTTTTTTTATGTTGAAGACAGTTCTTTTCATGTTGAAAATGGTTCTTTATGCATTGAAGACTATTCTTTACATGTTGAAGATGGTTCTTTACTTGTTGAAGACAGTTCTTTACAAATTGAAGACAGTTTTTACGTGTTGAAAATGGTTCTTTATATGTTGAAGACTTTTTTTTTATGTTGAAGACAGTTCTTTTCATGTTGAAAATGGTTCTTTATGCATTGAAGACTATTCTTTACATGTTGAAGACAGTACTTTTCGCGTTGAAGATGATTCTATTCTTATATGTGTTGAAGACGGTTCATTCTTAAGTGATTTATCATCATTTATTTTAATATTGTCCTCTCTATTTTGCATTTCTTCAATAAAGCTAGTTTCCCATGTTTATTTTACCGATCATATAGATGTTAATAAAAGCTCAGAGAAAAATAAAGATAAAGTAACTTTTTCAGCAAATCTATCATTAATTTAACATAAACCTAGTGTGTCCATCCACTGTCATTGATTTAACTCCATGCGTTTTACTGGTGAATCAATCAATCAAGGTTAAATGGAGAGAAAACTTTGGATCAGATACGACCCATTTGGATGTTCAGAGGTTCTGTAGTTACCGTGGAAACACGATCATCTTCTACAACACTGATTCATCAGTACAACCCATGGAGTTGGATCAATGACAGTGGATGGACACACTTGGTTTATGTTCAGATAATGTTAGATTTTGCTGAAAAAGTCATTTTTTTTTCTTCAGTTTTCTCTGTTTTTGATAGAATAATCACCAATTTTACTCAAAATTTGTATGTACACCTTCATGATTGGTAACTTAAATATTGGAAAATACCTGATTTTTACTGAAAAAAGACAAAATACAGAATATAATAAAACAACAAATGGTGATAAACTACATAATGACAGTTAAACATGAAGAGATATTTATTTGGGGACTAACACATACGTCACACTGGGTGCTTATGGGTTAATATAACTGATTAGACAAGAAATTCCATGATAACAGGCCTTAAATGTAGCAGTACAGTAGATTAATTTACCGCCGGAAATAGATAAAGCTGTGAACCTACTCTACATAACAACATCGGAGGCATATCAACCCCTAAATTCCGTTGTATACTTGACAGTGCGTTCACATACAGAGGTAGCAGCGGAAATTACAGCAGGCTCTGAGGTTTCTTTGAACCGTGAGACATCTTTCTTTTTTTTTTTTTTCTCCACTGTGTTTTTCAGAGGAAGCTGATGACGCTCTCAAAACCAGTCAGTGGATGAGTTACTGCCTGTTTGTTTTCCTCTGGATATATTTGCATGGAGATAATGCTGTAGTCAATTTGCAGCAGGTACGCTCCCACTGGACACAAAGCAGGATCATCAGCGCTGGTACCAAATAGAAAAGCTGCCGGACACATTAGCATTTCCTCAGTTCTCTACTACAGTGATGAAATATGAATTGTGTAAATGTGTGTGTATGTGTGCGGCTGTGTTTATGTGATGCATATTTATGATAATCAGCAGCTTCATTTTTTTTTATTTATTTTTTTTTAGCACCAAGTAGAATGCAAACAGCATTTAGGGAAGCACAAAATGTCAAAGTGGCTGCCAGTCGATTTGGGTATTAGAGAATATTAACTGACATTTTTCATCTTGCGTGACAAAGCCGAAATGAAATTAGATGTACATTATAGTTTGATTTACTCTCCACTTTTTTTGTGTGGCTTCAACATATACTATTAACCCATAAGGACCCAGTGTGACATTTATGGCACTTCCCAAATACATTTTTCTCTATATTTAACAACCTTTAAGTGGTTTATCACCATTTATTGTCATACTATCTTCTGTGTTTTGTCTTTTTTTCAGTGAAAATCAAGTATTTTCCAACATTTAATTTAATAATCATGTAGATGTTCTTAAAAGTTTAGAGTATCATTGAGAATTATTCTATCAAAAACAGAGAAAACTGAAGAAAAAGTGAGTTTTTCAGTAAAAACATAACCCGTGTGTCCATCCACCGTCACTGATCCAACTCCATGGGTTTTACTGGTGAATCAATGTTGTAGAAGATGACGGTGTTT
>JAPTGZ010000009.1:20783210-20795761 GCA_029814645.1 Fowleria isostigma
GGGTGTGAGGGCGGGGGTAGGGTGGTGGGAGTTTGTGCTCTTTGACTTCCTGAATATTTGTACACTGTAAGCTGGGATTAATTGAGTTTATTTTTTAAAAAAAATTGAGAAAAGTGATTGCCTCAAAAAAAAAAGAAGCAATGTTTAATAATTTTTTAGATACTTTCAACTTAAAATCTTTTATAATATCAACTGCTTTACATAGTTATTATTACTAAATATTTTTATGTAACTCATAAAGACTCAGTGGTACTTTTATATCAGTTCCTAAATGACATTTCTCTATTTATAACTTTTTTTAAAGTGATTAATCACTATAATATCATTTTCTGTATTTTGTAATTTTTCATTATAAATCAGGTATTTTCCAATGTTTAATTCATTGATCATGTAAATGTTCATAAACATCAGATTAAAGTTGAAGATTATGATATCAAAAACAGAGAAAAATGCAGAAAAAGTGACCTTTTGAGTAAAATTTATAATTAACTGAATAAAAACCCAGTGTGTCCATTCACTAAAATCCTACATTTGTGCTTAAAAATGAATAAATTAACAGGTATGAGTGCTCCTATATACTTTTCTCAAATAAACAGGTATGTTTGAAGTGTGTCATGTGTTTAATTCAGCTGATAAGAGCCGACCTAGTGGCCTGGAAAGACTTAGTTACACATTATCTTTAATGACACAGGACAAAGTAAATAAACCCCCTCATCCACCTCTCATGTATCAGCGGGCCTTGTTTTGTCAATGTTTCAATACAATGCTGAACCTCATGTGCATACAAGCACACAATTCACAATGCAATGTAATACTCTTGAGGAATCCAAAGGACAACTTGATCTATTTATAAAACCAGGAGTGACTCAGGATCAGGGGACTTCACAGCCCACGTTACTGAAGGATGGAATGTTCCTGTGGACTAACAGACTCACTGTCCACTCAGAAAGGAGGCTTTGTCAAAACACTTCATTTGATGAGTATCAATGTGTAGACATTAAAATCTAATTACACACTTATCGTTATAAATGTTCTCCTTTTCGTTTTTTGTTTTTTTTGTTTTGTTTTTTTATAAACATGCCTTACACTAGGTTATACAATTTCTGGGTATGAATATGTGTGTAAGTCCATAGGAAAATCTATATACCTCATGGTGCATTTCATATGTATGTGTGTATACAGTTATGTTTATATGCATGTATGTTTGTGTGTATGTCAGAGGTGGGAAGTAACAAAGTAGTAGTACTTTATTACTGTACTTAAGTGGATTTTTTTTTAGATATCTGTACTTCACTTGAGTATTTGTTTTTCTGGCAACTTTTTACTCTTACTGCCTACATTTTTGCATATATATCTGTACTTTATACTCCTTACATTCTCAGAATAGGCTTGTTACTTCTTCAAACTAAATGGATATAAATATTATTTCATTCATGGCAATTTACTTTTATACTTTATTACAATTGAGAAGTTGTACTTTTTTACTTAAGTAAAGGAGTTGGTACAGTACTTTTACGAGAGTATTTTTTTTCACACAAGTAGCTGTACTTCTGCTTAAGTACAGAATGTGAGTACTTTTGCACCTCTGACATATGCATCTTTTTCCCCTTTCTTCTTCTTTTTCTGTGATATTTTATACCTATGTTAAAGTGTAAAGTTGCATTTCACAAAATCTGTTATATGGAGATAGGTGGCTTGCTTTGTGTCTTTTTTGCTTTTTGCTTGTTTGTTTTATGTATGTTCTGTAAAAAAAAAAAAAAAAAAATATTCATTTTTTTAGACTTTTTTGCACTAATGCTGTAAAAAAATCATTAATAAAATTTACTGTATGGAAAGACTTACTTTGTTTTAAGAAAAATGTACTGAATGTTGGGGGGGGGAAATGGATTATACATGCACCTTGAATAGTACGATCAACCATGATTGAACCATGATGTATGTGCAAAAGATTATTTTAATTTTAAATGTAACACCCATGATGATCTCATTTTTGTTATTTGTATATGCAAATTAAAAAAAAAATAACTAACTAAATAAATAAAAATCTTGGAAAAATAAAGAAAACAAAAACAAGAAAAAACAACCCTCATTTGATGATAATTAATGTGTGTCCTTTAAAATCTAACTCTACTTCTGGTTACAGACTGTTGGTATCATCACAGCTCCTGGTACAAGTAGACAACACAGCACAAATAGCCTTCAGTTTGATGTTTGATTTTCCAACCACATCACATGGTTTCATGAAAAAAACCTCTTTCTATACATGTGTGTATGATGAGCCCCCTCCCTCCAACAGCAGCCCAGACTGTTACATAATTGTCTTCAATGTCAAGCACGTTTCGAACAAAAAACATTTCGATGGGACATATCTGAGAAAATGTTCAGAAATAACTCTTTGCGTGTACTCTGTGTCCATCTTTCCATGACATCCGCAGTTAACTTAGCTGTACTCGCATCTCCAAGTGGTTTTGCAACACTGAAGTTGATAAACAAAGCCACGTGTTGTAGGGAAGTTTCCAAAGTGGGCGGAGCTTAAGTGTTTCCGGGTTCTGGTTTGGAGGATATAAAGAGAGCTGCGCAATGACAACACTAGACCAGAAAGACTTCTAGGACAAAGCGCACGCAAGAAGGGATACACTTAAACCCACAAGGAGATATTTATTGGTATTTTTTTTACGCATATTTGACATCGAGGATGCCTTTCCTTGGACAGGACTGGAGGTCACCGGGTCAGAGCTGGGTGAAAACCGAGGAGGGATGGAAGAAAACTACAGCAGACGACAGAAACAACAACCTATCCCTACAGAGGTTGGTCCTGACAAGTAAATAAATACATAATAATAGCATTAAACAGGGATTAAGTGGTGGAAACAACAGTGTCCATCATGAGATCTGTGAAATTACGCACATTTTACGCACCATCACTCCAGTTGGATAAAGACAAAGGAGTAAATAACAGGGTTGTTTTTGGGTTTTTTTTTTTTTTTTATTAGAAATCCAACCAGCTTTATGGCTCCAGAGGCAGGATGAGTGGACTATCTCAGGGCTTGCAGCTTAATGTAGTTTCCATCCTATTAACTGTTTTTATTTCTGGGGCCTTGCTTCTTTTCCGGGTTAATCACTGAGCTATTCTTAACCACGCAACAAGTGAGTGGATTAACAAACGTCAGCTGATTCACACCAAGATCCTGACTTGAACATGTCAAGGGTCCACTCGGTGCATGTGGGATTGTTTTTGTACAGAAAGAACTTGGATGAATAACTCCCAAACTTGGTGGAAAGCCTTTAAAAGTCCAGCACGTTGAGCCTCTCTTTAATGAAATATGTCCTCTTTGTTTTTCCAGCTTCTGCAAAACAGAGGAGGAGGAGGAGTGCTTCAACAAGGAGAACCTGCTGCTTTCTCTCAGTTATGATATGGCTGCCAAGAAGAGGAAGAAAGACCTCATGAATAACAACACCAAGGTCCCCTGTGAGTCCCTCTGAGAAGGCCACACAGTTTGATTTATTACATAAATATGCAAAAGATAACTTTTTGAGCTTGTTATACATCATGTGTCGATCAACCAAAGTTTGATTCTGGACAAAAAAAAAAAAAAAACCATCAGAGCAGAGGCTCATGGGAGTGTTATGTAACATTATTGAATCTAAATCTTGATATTTCTTATGATTGAATATGTGTCATTGCATAAACTTTCTTTCAATGAGGGTAGCAGCTCTAAATTTCTATCATATTTGTGATGCGTGCTTGTGCATTTATCACACAGTTTAATGAGGGCAGGCCATTAATATAAACACTCTGTTTTCCCACAGATTTCCACAGGGAAAAGTGGATTTACGTTCATAAAGGAAGCACCAAGGAGGTAACAAATAACAAAACCTCATTTAGTTTTACATCAACTTTTCATTTCATCATTGCTAATGTAAACATACTGAGAAAACTCTATACTCTTGCCGAGGATCGCAATCTAATACCCTGATAATTAAATTCTCTCAGCGCCATGGATATTGTACACTGGGAGAGGCCTTCAACCGCTTAGATTTCTGCAGTGCCATCAAGGACACAAGGAGATTTAATTACATCGTCAGAGTGAGTCTCATCTCTTTCTTTTGTCCCCTGTGTTTGTCTTTCACTGTGGGCGTTTAAAGGGACGTGTTTGATCATGGCACAGAAGGGGTTAAGACTGACGCAGGGCGTGTGACAGGCTCTTATCAATGCTCTGCAGGCCAGCATCTCACATCGGGGATGATACTGACCCAGGGAGTGTGGGTCTGTGTGAGTGTCAGGGGCAGCGTGTGTCATAGTGTGACATTTTACTATGTTATTGCCTGGGCTATTTGACATTCTAAAATTAAATTAAACCAAAACTGAATTCAAAACTTAAGGCGGTGTCTATATTTGAAGTGTAATTCTGAAAGTGTACACAGGAGATGCCAAATGGTTTATTAAAAAATGAGATGTGACATTATCATCATTCATTATGTCAGTGTCAAGGATGTAATAAAATCATAGGACACAGTAGAGAATAATTTATTTTTTTTGTTTATTTTGAGCTTGTGCACTCCATGTACAATACAATACAATGATCAGAATCAGAAATACCTTATTAATCCATAGGGGAAAATTTATTGTTACAATTGCTCCTCACACAAGTATAGCAGTTGGAAATAAATAGGGATAGAAATATAATGATAAAATAAGCAATAAATACCAAAAATAAGTAGTAAGTACCAAGATTATACATACATTTTATTATATGTACACAGATATACATGAAGAACTTGCTATATATACTATATAGAGAGTTTTACATAAACGGTATATGCACAATATACATAATACATGAATATATACGGCAATTCACTATTGATACAACCCTAGCAGCTTGAAAGGGAATGAGAAGTAAAACTTATTTACTCCTACCCCCCAGTTTCACTACTTAAACTTGTATGGTTGTAATTATATCATAAAAATTATCTGTAAACATGTATTGGTACACCAAAACTAACTTTAACACAATGTACAGAACACAAATGTACCCAGTTAAGAGAAATTAATACGAATTCAGCACAACAGATTTCAGACCTGTAACGTCTAACGGTCAACGCCGTAGCGACTGACTCTTCCACATGTTGCTCCCATGTGAGTTTTGGGCTCCATGTGGTCATGATGTTCTGTGCGGTGAGGTGTGACCACTAGACTGGGATTTATGAAACCAACCCTGCTCGTTGTCAGGTGACTCATACCCCTAAACGTACACACACACACGGTACCATCTCCCAGACTCTGTGTGTTGTCTTGGTTCTCCGTCTATTCTCATGTAAACCACAGACCCAGTATTTGTAGGTTAATCCATTTGATCCTCGTTCAGCTGAAAGCAAAAACGACTTTCCATTTAGTAAGACAATGACTCGGCAAAGGATCATGTTTAATGACTGTTGCATCACCAATACCATAGATCTAAACCTAGTCTAAGTCAGTATTAATAAAACATTAGTTTAGTTGATTTCAAGCTTATGCACTCTGTGTACAATACTAGTAATCATATATACATGTACAATGTTAAATACTGTTCATGTACATCTCATTATGTTTACACAGATATACATGGAGAGTTTACTGTGAACACAAAATACATAGAGAAATATACATGAACAAGTATACATAGAAAGTATAGAGAAATACAGAGAAACTGGTTGTAAACATTATGTGTACACAATATACATAATAAATATTTAAAGCAATTCACCACTACAACCCTAGAAGTAAAGTTAGTATTTACTCCCACCCCCAGTTTCATTACCAAAACAAATATTTCTGAGTTTTCAGGACCATTCTACAGATAGTAGTTTGTTTCTCCTCTACTGGAGTTTGTTGAATGACCTTTTAGTGGTGGCTTCAGTTAACAAGTGCAGTGTAGTGTGGTAAGCCCAAAGAACAATATGGCTGTGTAACACTAGTGTCTAGTCTGGACACGATGTCCTAGGTCACTGCTCTTCACCGGTTGTGTCTGATGGCATTTGCGGGTTCATTTAACTCCATCTCAGTTACACTGATCAAGTTCCTCTACAAAGAGACAACAAGTGGTCCTCTTTTTGCACACAGGAGACAAACGAAGGTTACTTCAAGGAAAAGCCACCGGAAACATTAAACCCTTTTTAATTTGTACATAATCTAGAAAAATAACAACGGGGATGCACCGGTTCAGTTTGTTGGTTGGTTTATAGGAAAGAATGAGCTGCGTGCCAAGCTATGAAGAGCAGTTTAGTGCACAGCAGGGGCTAAAAGTAGATACGGAAACACATATTGTTCTGCCCGGCTGCTCTACAAAGAGAGGAACACTTGATGAGCTGCTAAAAGAAGAAGGGCATGGGATTAGTTTTTAGGACTGAAACTGGAAAGAATGAAAATCCACGAGAGTGAAGAAGCTTAGAACTGGTAATGCAGACTGGGAGGGAAAGCCCAGGGTAATTCAACACAAAAGGGGATATTATTAAAAAATGTTTTATTTAGGATTGGCTGAAAGCTCACCAAGGCCAGGCACCAAATATTACATTTATAATAATTTATGAATTCAGAAATATTCACTGAAGACGTTATTCCCTGTGTGCTTATATGTAATCCAAGGCACAGGGGACTATTGTTGGTCAGACTGACTTATGACATACAAAAACTTTAGCAAAAAATGTGTCTCAGGGCATTGGAAATAGACCAAAACATATTATTACAAAAATGTGCAGCTTGATCTTGAAAGATTTTTATCTGGATTGACATTCCGATTCACTGATTTTGTGAAAAACCAGCCAAATTTGTCCTTCTAAAATGAATGGGGCCATTTTTAAGTGGCTACCATTCCCACATGATTGATCCTAAAATTATTCTGAAATGACAAATGTGTATCCAGGTCCAAAGATTATATATGTGATACACCGTAACAATATCTTGAATGGTTTTCGGACCAGAACACCATACCAAACCCCATTCACATACAATGGGAACAGAATACTGACAGCTGATTGGCTGAAATTGGCTCCACTCTAACTTTCTCTAGAGTGGAGGGAGTTGGGTTTTATTTTAGAAAATCTATAAACAACTCTTTATAACTCATATTTTGGGGTTTTCAGCAACAATTTTTACATCAAAATGTTGGAAAAACACCAGTTACGTTTCCTTCAGGAAATGTAGGAAAGTCTAGTTCTAGTTCCTCATGTCATATCCTGGGTGCAGACAGTGCTGTGCATCTTCAGTCATGGTTATTTGACAGTTTACCACAGCAGGGTTTTGATTTGATGCCAGAGGTCACATGTTCCAGTCAGAGTTGAGCAAGGGAGGCCTCGAGTTTCTCCATGATGTCAAAGTGTCTGCTACAATCCAGACATGCCACTCTGTTTGTCTACCAGCCAATGGCAACAATAACACAGACAAACACAACACACAAGTACACACTCAAACGATGCCTTTAGTTCTCATAACGGGGGCTTGGGAGTCAAATGATTAAAAGCTTGTTTGTGGAGGCGGCGTCATTGACAGCCTGGGCTCAGGTCCAGCACCTTTTTTCCAGGAGCTTCTTCCCTGAAGGGACACAGAGTCTGATCAAGAATGATCAGAGCCAAGAATGCTGTTAAACAGACTCTGAATCCAGCTCCAGTGGAGAGTAATGACCAGGTGGAGCTGCTCCAAATTTGTTCTAGACAGCATTTATTGTTAGGAGTGCAAGTGCCTTTGTAGGAATGCAGCATAATCAACATTAAGTAATGAGGCAATGGAACAGAGAGTCTTCGCAGTTGACAGCAGGAAATTGATGTTGTTTCTTCCCTTGTGTCTCCTCGTTCTCCCCTCTAGCTCCTGGAGCTTATCGCCAAGTCCCAGCTCCCCTCGCTCAGCGGAGTCGCACAGAAGAACTACATGAATATTCTGGAGCGAGTGGTACAGAAAGGTGAGTCTTGTAGCTTTTAAAGTCTCTCAACTAGTTTGCCTCTCAGTTTGTTTTATGTGTTTTTGAGGGTTTTATGTTTCTCACACGCACATTCAGTTCTTAACCCATAAAAAGCCAAGCAGCCACTGGCGACCAAAAACACCTACTGATCTACACCGTTTAACACCTGTTGATCCACTAACCCTGTCAATACATGTCAATAATTGGTGTGAAATAGTTTTTCATCTTTTCATGATCATCAGATGTGACTCATTTGGATGTTTAGAGGCTCTGTAGTGAAGGTGGAGACATTGTCATCTTCTACAACATTGATTCACCAGTAAAACCCATGGAGTTGGATCACTGACAATAGATGGAGACACTTGGTTTATGTTTTGTTATTGATATCTTTACTGAAAAATTCTGTTTTTGATAAATAACATTTGTTTTTTATGAGTTTTTATGAACATCTACATAGGATCAGTAAAGTAAATATAGGGAAATATATGATTTGCACTGAAAAATGCAAAATATAGAGAATAATATTAGCATAAATGGTGATAAATCACATAAAAAAATGGTTAACTATAAAGAAAACTTATTTAGCAATTGATGTGAAAGTAGCACTGGGCCTTTATGGGTTAAATGTACAAAAGCATACTGACTGACAGAACAGCCCAACTATGTCTTTGTATTTTTCTGTGTGTAATCAACTTCCTTTTGTGGAGCTTTAGAAAAATTGTACTTAAGTGAAGAGGTGTAACCTTTCTGCTTCTTTACTGGCACCAAAAGGTGAGGAAATTAGTCCTAATGACATCTGAGGAAAGCCGAGGAGTGAGTTTAGTACTTTAATGCACGGTGAAAAACCCTGACAGTCACCAGACCTCTGTGTGCGCCACAGTGTAAACCAAATGTTCCCTCGGTTAAACACAGTCGTAGGTTGTGTAGGTGGCGTTCTGAAACCCGAAGGCTAAATATTATGATCATCACAGTACATGAGCACAATCACTCCAAAACATTCAGTGTTTATTGATGATTCACAATAAATATTTTGCTGCTCAGACATTTTACTTGTCGCCACTAATCTCCCTGTACTGCACTTACAAAATAACCCCGACTGACAGGGCTGTAACAAATCGTGTTCACTGACTCATTTCTGATTTGTCTCCACAGTCCTCGATGACCAGCAGAATGTCCGTCCCATAAAGGAGCTGCTGCAGACGCTCTACGTCTCGCTGTGTGGTCTCGTTCAGGACATGGGCAAGTCCGTTCTGGTGGGGAACATCAACATGTGGGTGCACCGCATGGAGAACATCCTGCAGTGGCAGCAGCAGCTGGACAACATCCAGATCAACAGGGTAGGCCTCGGTCCACCATACAGACCTGGGTTCACACAACTTTTGTTTATTTGTTGTTTTATGACCGCATGTCATTTTAATTCATATCCATTTAAACTTTAAAACACAGGAATTTTTGTCCTTTCTCCAGGAATGTGTCTGTTATGAGGATGGGGTTTATGGTTTATGATAGGTGACTCTAAAATATGAGTGAAAATTGTCAAAATGTATGGTTTTAGAGTGGACAATTCAAATCTTAGAGTGGAACAGCAGTGAAAATTCATATCCAGACACAAGTCCACCAATCTGGCAAGAGGGAAGCACACGGGCTACATTTCCTTCTTGTATTTGTATTTATTTGTATGTTATTGTCCCTTTATGAAGCACTTTGTTACTTTTCTTGTCTGTGAAAGGTGGTTATATAAATAAACTTACTTACATCTGCACGTTGAACAGAATATTTAGAGAGGCTCTTCTTTTTCTTCTGCAGCCTACATCTACAGGCATGGCACTGACTGACCTGCCTGCCAGCCTGCAGCTCAACATCATGAAGCATCTGACGGACGGCAGGGACCTGGTCAGTCTGGGCCAGGTCTGCCCTGAGCTGGGGACACTTACTGAGGACCGGCTGCTGTGGAAGAAACTCTGTCAGTACCACTTCACAGACAGACAGGTATGCAAAACTGAAGATGTATAATACGAACACAAATCAAGAGAACACAATGGAGACACTCATTCTGTATGCAGACACACGGCTACTGCAGGGTCTTAATAAATCTTAAAAGTCGTGAATTTCCAAATCTGCACGTAATACCTTAGTCTTTAAAAGGTAATAAATTTCATAAGGTACATCTTAAGTTATGTTGCCGTAAAGTTGTTCACTGATGTGTTTAAATGAGTCTGTTAAATGTCTAAACCGCAAAGAAAGTAACGTTAGTCGATTCAGTTCCAACCTGACAAATCATTTTGAAATTAGGAAACAATTATTGCTAACTGCAGCCCCCGGTGAGAAATTTCACGAACAGTGGGAATCAGTGTCTGGGAGTAAATCAATATATTTTTCTAAATTCTAGGAGTTATGAATTTTTGCCAGTATGACTGTGAAATGGGCATCAAATTCTGTTCTAAGTAGTCTTATAAAGGTCTGTAAAAGTCTTAAATTTAACTTGCAGAAACTTGAAAGAACCCTGCATACAGTGCAGGTTATTTATCCAGTTCAGTGCTATTAAGTATGTTTTTATTAATTATTACAATATTTACAGTGTATATAACAAGATAAGATATTCCTTTTATTAGTCTCACAAGGGGAAATTCCAGGTTTACAGCAGCAAGCGTAGAGAAACAAACTACAAAGCACAAAAGAGCAAAAAAGAGCAAAAACAGAAATAAAGACAAATCAAAAATCTATAAATGTATAAATACTATTACAGTTGTGCACATGCTGATAAAGCATAGGGGAGATACTCATACATACATCTATACACACATGATTTTATTCATATATAATAAAAAAAAAACAGGTGAAAACTGCTTAAAGAGTAAGCAAGGCACGAGGGCAGCACAAATATCAATACAACATTAAATATACACAATACAAACAAATAACTTTCCCACAGTACAAATGGGTGAATGTAAAAACAACAACACTAAACCTATAGCTCTGTTTTATTTCGTCCACATGACCTACAGGACACATACTTGAGACAGTCCAGCCAAGATAACGAAGCAGGTCTCTTGACTTGCATGTCAGCAAAATCACCTACAAAGAGGTCAAGCATCTTTGATAAATAAGACCCGCTACTGGAAAATGGCAGACAGCCGTGTGTGCAGACTGACACTACAGTAACCAGGCGCCACGCTCAAAAGCATGCACTCGATAAAGTGAGACTGCCTCAGGCTTTGAGTTAAAGTAGGTTACCTGAGGCTTTCCTACAGGTTAGACCGTTTGTGTTTGGAGGAAAAAGTAAAACCCGTCTCTTTGATTTGTTATTTTATGTGTATTAGGCAATGGGTATGAAAGAAGCCAACATGGAGGTGTTACTTGGAAATATTTCCCCCCTTTTTTGGGTCATGTCTTAAAGCAACACCAGATAGCTTTCTACCCGTAGGGTCTCCTAAAGTTAAGAAATGCTATTGTCTTAGCAACTGTTGTAAAAAATACTAGTGGGCCCGGTCAAGGGGAGGTACACATCTGCAGTAAAAAATAAAAATCATCCTCCAATAACTTATTATAGCTCATTTTTAAGCAAATTTTGTCTAGTTTTTGGTTTTGAAAAATTTCCACTGATAAAAAGTTAGTCATTTGAAGACGGGCAGGTCTGTTCGGTGAAAACACATCTGGTTAAGGCAATTCATCATTTTTTCAAACTACTGTAAAAATTTGAAAAATGTATTGTATGAAGTTCTTTTTCCATATTACTTTTTATGATGTGTATCCAACATACTGTGTTGAGATTTTTATAGCAGCTCTTCTAAAAAGTATTTTTTATTCCATGTAAAGTTTGGGGCATGGAGGTTTTAGGCATTTGATCTGTTACTGTGAAATTAGTGTTTTGTTTTGTTTTTTCACACAATGTCTGTATTCATTTTCAAACATAATAACACCTGTGTACAACCAAAACAGAACAAGATGACAAATATAAAAACAGGGACTAAAAAATAAAATAATTAATTTAAAAAAAATACAGTAAATAAGGTATCAAGAGGGGAGTAAAAAAAATCATTTTTTATGGTTTTACTTGGAACTGGATACTGAAAATTACAGAAAGATATTTATACCTATTTTAAGGTACCTTATACAAAATGTGTAATTTATAGATAACTGTGAACTTTGCATGTCTTTTTCTTTGATCAGTTACTGACAACTCCTACATAGACTAAATATTGGACTAAACTATTCTGAACACATGGTTACATTACATTTAAACTAACCAAATATAAACTAACATCAACTTATCTGTTAATGACAAACAGGATGTATCAGAATTAATCAAATGTGTTAAACTTTAAAGGGTATATGTAAGAAAACCATTGTGCATATGTCCAACAGAAATGCGGTGTTGGTCTAAACTAAGTGTCCTCTTTTTCTTTTAGATCCGTAAGCGACTGATGGTGTCGGATAAAGGTCATCTGGAGTGGAAGAAGATGTACTTCAAACTGAGCCGCTGTTATCCTCTCAGAGAGCAGTACAGTGACACCCTGCACTTCTGCACACACTGCCACATCCTCTTCTGGAAGGTATACATATTATACACACACACATCTGTATGCTTTCAAACCCTTTCCCACCTTTTATTTTTTA
>JAPTGZ010000009.1:20877457-20888531 GCA_029814645.1 Fowleria isostigma
GTGGACATTTCCTGAAAATTTCATTAAAATCCGTCTATAACTTTTTGAGTTATTTTGTACACAGACAGACAGACAGATAAACGCGGGCAAAAACATAACCTTCTTGGCGGAGGTAATTAGTGTAAAATGTAGTTTGTCATCTTTTTATGGTCATCAGATATGACCCATTTGGATCTTCAGAGGCTTCGTAGTTACCATGGAAACACCCTTATCTTCTACAATATTGACTCACCAGTAAAACCCATGGAGTGGGATCAACAACTGTGATGGACACACTTGGTTTATGTTCAATTAATGATAGATTTTTCTTCAATTTACTGTTTTTTTTATATAAAATTCATCAACTTTACTCTTAGCTTTTATGAACACCAACAGTCGCCGAATAATTAGACCACCCTATGTTTTCTTCAATTTCTTGTTCATTTTAATGCCTGGTACAACTAAAGGTACAAAAATATGTCAGTAGTTTAATTTCAGAGCTAATATCTATCCTTTTTCCATGGTTTTCTTGATAATAACCAAACTCACATAAGTTTTTAAATCAATATTATGTGATACTAACAAAAACAGTGCTTTTAGACATTCCATGTTTTTTTTTTTCTGTTTTAGTCACATGATACACACAAGAGTTAGTACTGATTGCATAATTATAGTTTTTGATAACTTTTGATGGTCTATTTTTTTCCGCGACTAATTTTACCATAGTAATTTGGCAGTTACACTACGTTTTTCATGTTTTTCACATAAACTAGCTCTAGAACTTAATAAAAACTCAATTAAAATGATTAATTTTCTCCAAATAAAAATAGAAGTACATATTAATTTGTAAAACCCTTCATTTAATAAGGTGAAGCTAAAAATCAGACTGTTTCATTGGTAGTATTTATATGCATGATTAAAAAAATGACCAGGGAACAATAAGTTCACATTTTGCACTTGAAGGAAGTACCTCTGTCTGCATTAACATACTGTATTAATTAGTAAATCATTTCAGGTTGCTTTCCAGCTAGTTGGTCGCTATCTGTGGATCATATAGAATTGGATTTTTCTTTGATTTTACCATTTTTCCAAGTCCTTACAGTAATGACTGTGACATTGTCCTGACAAAAACAGTGCTTTTAGGCATTCCATGTTTTCTTTTCAGTCTATTTTAGTCACATGATGCACACAGGAGTTAGTGCTTGATTGCATAAGCATTGTTCTTGATGACTTTTGATTGTGTTTTTTGATGTTTTTTTGCTACAACTGTACATGATCACTAAATTAAATGGAGGAAAAAACTAATTTTCACAGAAAAAGCAACAAAATACAGTAGATAATATTAGAATAAATGGTGACAAAGCACTTAAGAAAGGTTAAATACAGAGAAAAATTCACTTGGGAACTGCCACAAAAGCAGTACTGGGTCTTTATGGGTTAAGGTCTTATCGATAAAATAAAGTCTACATTTGCAGTACTTTGCATATATAGTTCTTTATAATCCTCAGGGGGTTTCCACAGCACTTAAAATATGACCTCCTAAACACAGAGCTGCCTTCAGTGTGTAATGCTTCCCTCCTACACATCCTGCTCACCATGAACACTGTCAAAACAACATCAGTGATCAGTGCAGCTGCAGATTATATGGATAGGAAGGAGTGGAAGGGGCAGGAAGAGGTTTGTATTATTTATGTGAGCTCAAAGACAGAGCAGATGAGACTGTCTATAACCTGGAATGGTTCAGACCTGGAACTTGGCAAGCAGGGAAAAACAGAACTTTACACAAATGACCAGCTGAAATGACATGAATCTACTCCTCCTCCTCCTCCTGTTCCTGGCAATAACCTGGAATTTTCAGTGAATGAAGACAGAAAAAGTGATTCATTCATAATCAATTTCAGTTTGTAGATTTTATGATGATAAAAATGCAAGCATATGGCGTCTTGGATGTTGTCAATGTGTGAAACTGTATGTGCATTTGTGAAAGCTTTTGATCTGCCTGTGTTTATAGAGATTAAAACTAAATAAATACATCATAGTTTTTACTAAAACATCTGTAAATGCAGGAATCAGGAATAAAGGAGTGTTTAACCTTTTACCCAAATGCTGAAAGATAGAATAAATCAGTAAGAAGAATAAGAGAAGGTGGGAAATAATCCAGATGAGACAGAAGTAGAGATAGAGGCATGAGTGATGGATCCCAAAGTCTTTCCATGGAATAAAATCTGACATGTCCAGAGAAGCAGATTAATGTTTAAATGAGAGAAGGCATACATAAGGAGTTGGACAGAGTGCTAAAACACTGGAACAATTTGCTATGAAAAGAACATGTGGCTCTCATTTGCCCCTCCGAGACCAGAAAATGAGAGAAGAAAACAGCAGAGGGACGGGAGCCCAGAAAACATGAAATAGCCACTATTTTTGGACTCCAAGGGAGGATAGCAGAGGTTATCCAAATTTATTTGAACAAATTCTTTGAATGTTTTTTAAGTATGTTTAGAAGTTTCATTACTATCCTCCCCTGGCTGATTTGGATAAGAGTTAGTGATTTTACCATGTTTATACATATTAGGGTCTCTTAGATTTTGGCTTGTATATTTCATGCAGTATTAGTGGAGATGGTGCATAATAGAGCAATGCATTACAATGTACAGTTGTGCTCATAAATTTACAAACCTTAGCACAATTTGTGATTCTTTGTCCATTTATTACAGAATATGAATACAGAATACAGAAACTCTTCTTTCACTCCTGGCTAGTGGTTGGATGAAGCCATTTATTATCAAACAAATGTGTTTACTCTTTTTAAATCATACTGACAACAGAAACTATCCAAATGACCCTGATCCAAAGTTTACATACCCTAGTTCTGAAACCTCTGTATTGGCCCCGCCCCTTTAATATCAATGACAGCTTCAAGTCTTTTGTTGTAGTTATGGATGAGGTATTTTGTTTTCTCAGATGGTAAACCTGTCCATTCTTCTTGTCAAAACACATTCAGTTCTTTTAAGATTTTGGATTTTCTTACATGAACTGCATGGATGAGACCTCCCCAAAGAGGATCAGTAATACTGAGGTTAGGATACTGAGAGGGACACTCCAGAACCTTCAGTGTTTTCTGCTGTAGCCAGTGACAGGACTTGTCCTGTGTTTTGGGTCATTGTCATGTTGAAACATCCCAGACCGTCCCATGTGCATTCTGTCAGGGTGTGTAAATTTATGAACACAACTGTACCTAATTTCAAGGGTACTTGACACACACTGTGCACAGTGATTCACCAATCACAATCGCTCTTAATCTGTTTGCCGAAGCAGACCACACCACTGCACATGGAGTGAGTCACTGGTAACAACATTGAAAAATGAACAACAAGAGAAAATCACCGAAAACAAAGACTTGGTGCCAAAAACAAAAAGCAATATTTACTCCTTCTGGACTGATATTTTATCATAATATCTGAGGTCATAGGGATAGTGATCAAACCTGACCCTCTACTCATTATTCTTGGGGTATCTGAAACCTTCAAGACATTAAACAAAACACAACAATGTTTTATCTCATACAGTCTCATAATAGCAAAAACAGATTCTCACATTATGGAAGAGTACAAATGAGCCGACATCTGAGATGTGGCTCGAGGGTAGAACTAATACTGTCCATTTGGAAAGAATTAGATACATCTTAAGGTAGACTCCAACAGTTTAATAAAACATTGTAACCCCTTATGCTGTATCTTGTGGATTCAGGCGCAGTTCAACAGGCCGCTTCCTAGAGTGAACAGTACAGTTTTTGGATTGCTGGCCAGGTCCTCATGGGGGGGGGGGGTCATGGGCTGGGGGTATAAGGTTTTATTAGTCAACCTGTTATGTCCTTTATTTGTTATTGTATTTGCTTAGCTCACTTTATTAGTTTTTCTGTTTTCACTGTTACATTCAACTCCATCATTTCTGTACTCTGATGTATGAATGTATGTATATATTTTTAAAAAATCCCCAAAAAAGATGTGAAAAAGAAAAGCAATGTCAGTTATCTGGAACTATTTCAGCTACAAGAAGAATGATATTAAAACACTTGTTCTGTGTTGACAGTGCCTTGCACCTGTTAAAGCAACTAAATTTTTTGACCCTTTACGTTGACACCCCAGCTATTAAATCCTCCTGAGTATTTTTTGTATCCAAATATATATCGCAGGGTTACAAAAAAAATTGCACTGTCAGTTTTTTCCAATATTGTACAGCCTCAGTGCATAAAGTAGTGACATGATGTACCCTATTTGAAGAAGTGGGTGGGAAATCATGTGTATCCTGTGACTAATGTGGGGAAATTTAATTAAAAAACTATTTCTGGTTATTTGTATTTGTTCAATGTGCTTGTTTGTGTAAACTGCAAAAGGGCAGTGCTTGTGATATTTAGCACTAGTTAATGTCAGCAAATACATAAATGATGACCTCTATTCATTTTCTTGTTTCCAGCTGTACTGTGAAGTGAGAGCGAAGCGTGAAGGGACTGGACTGGACAGTGGGAGGCACTACGACGACAAGGCTGCACATAGGCTCAGCATCCGTTCAACCAGCACTGGCTCCAGCGTCCTCAGCGACAACTACCGCTCTGAGCCACTCAGCAGCAGCAGTCAGTCCGAGCTGAGCAGACACCCAGCGTTTCCTGTTTTCGGTCTCAACAGAGTAATCGGTGGCGGCAGCGATGGTCACCACTCCACCTGTTTCCAAGCAGAAAGCTCATCTGAGTTTAATGTTGGTGGTCGCTTTACCCACAATGACCATATACAACCTGTTCTGGTAGATGGACTGAGATCTAGAGGCACTTGGCAGCAGGATTCAGCCACTGATATCAGGGAAGCTGTCGATACACTGGAGCTGGATGGTATTGTGCATGGAGCTCCTACATGTGGGTCGCCCACAAGAAATGCCTCCAAAGGAAATGAAAGTGTTCATGAGGATCCTCCAGAACGTCCTCTTTGGTCTGAGCTGAGTTATGGCAGTGACAAAAAGAAGAACACCACTGCTCTTAATGCTGTAAGTCATTTCATCTGTTTAACCCAAACTCTGAAGGAACTGGCCCTACATTGTCAGTCCTTGAAAGAGATGATGACATATCCATTTGCTGAAAGGTGTTCAGGATTCCCTAAAAATGAGTAGAAAATTAGATTAGGTCTGCACAACCTGTGAGCTCCCAAAAAAGATATTTCTTTACCACAGTCGTGACATTTCAGACATCGTCCCTTCATCAGATATGGGACAGGTCATGATACAGCTGTTTATTTAGAACACCAGTTGCAGTCACATGACAGGCAATATAAAATAAAAAAAATAAATCTGATGCCCTCAGCAACTTCCAAAAGGAAATCACCATAGGCAGTGCATTTGCTGGAGGTAATGGATGGAGAATTCAATTTCCAATAATTTGGCATTAGTTTGAAATCACTATAATGAACAGAAGGGAGGTTTTTAATGATAAACAACTTTTACATATGTCACTATAGTAACCAGAAGTCACGTCACCTAGAGTTGCAAAATTTGACATATGAGAAGGGACTTGCACAGAGATTTCACATGTTAAATTTTGTTTTGATTGGATGAATATTGAGCCCTGCGATGAACTGGCGAAATGTCCAGGTTGTACCCTGCCTTCGCCTTAAGTAGCTGGGATAGGCTCCATGCGACCCCTGTGGCCCTAGTGAGGATAAAGAAAACGAATGGATGAATTTTGACGATATTACAACCATTTGAACTTTCAGAAAACTGAAGTTTGTTGACACACTGATATTTATCCTGACGCAATAAGGAGGGCATAACCCTTATGACATCATGATGCATATCATCAGATGCAGAACAGAAAGATGCACAATTTGTCTTGTTTGAAGCTGATAGGATGACTTTGACAGAAGTTATGGTGAAATGTCCATTTTTGAACTTTGGCCTATATCTTAGCTGTACTTGCCTAATATTGGGAAAAACTAATCAGGTCGACTAGAAAATTGGGCGAATCATTTAGTCATTTTTTGATATCAATAGTGCTTGAAGTGTGACTGCTAGAGCACATACAGATAAGCAGACAGATATACGAAGTGTATATGTTTGCCCTCTGAAAAACAAAAATGTGAGTTATCAGATGTCTTTAAATTCATAACAATTCATGTAAGTACAATGATCAGTTTACTTTAAATCCATACACATATAATGATCATATTTCTTTAAATTATTGTAAATTCATATGAATACAATGATCAAATTTCTTTAAATTCATACAAATTCCTATCATTTCTGTGATTAGGTTTCTTTAATTTCTTTGTCAGTCCATTCTTGTGCTGCTGTTACAAAGTTGTTGAGTTCTTCCATGACTTTCCTTATACACTCCTCTTAATCTGGCCCACCATCATCTCAAAGTTATGGTTTACTCTACCCAGGAATTTAGCAGCATACTGTACCTGACAAATCTCCTTGTCTGGGCTCTATCGCTCCCTTTTTATCCGTCTCAGGCTCTGAAGGAGATCGCCCGTGTAAGCGAGGAGCTTTGCAGCTACCAGGATGAGATCAGAAAGAAGAGCGGGGATAAGAGGTAAATAAATCCTCCTCGCTAACTTCCTGACGCCAACATGAAAATATGATTACAGCTATTCTTGACATGCCTCAGTGTGCTTATTGTATGTGCACAATTATGGTAATATCATGTTAATGTCAATGTATAAGTCGGTGGCAGATAATGTGCCTGCATGCTTCTATTGTACGTTATTCATAAAAGCCGCATATGAAACGGATTAACTTCAAGGTGATCAATTATTAATAAAGGATTACAGGCATTTTTCTGTTTAATTCTGTTCAGAAATCAGCCTGAGTCTCCGCACCAGACTGAGGAGAGAGAAATACAGCCAGGCCACATTAACACCAGACTGGAAGTTGATGAAGCACCCTGCGATCTGGGTCAGATTTACGACGAACTGCGAGCCTTGGAGCGAGACAACTGGATCACCCTAACACCAGACAACACCTGGAGGGCCAACAGAGGTTCACTCAAGTCTTGGGGTACCTGTACCCCTGATCCTGACAGCCACAGAGATGCACAAACCAGCCCTGGAACACTTCCTGAGATGGAAACGGCTCCACCCATCCCCCCTCGTACCTCCTCCTGGAATCTTAACAGCCCTACCCATCCAGATACAGAACTCTACATCCCAGAATCCCCTTTGGCGACTGTGAGAAAGTGCCATAGCCCCTGTGTTCTTGTCGACAGAAAGTGCAGCAGCCCATCTATTGTGAGGAAGTTTGAGGCTATGCTGCAAGAAAATGAAGGAAAAGTGTTGATAGATGGTGTGGTGACATCATGCTCTGTACCTAGTAACTCTAACTGTAACGTTGGCTGTTGCCATAGTCGCTGGTCCTGTGATGCAAGCAAGTTCACCAATAACAAGTTGTCTACATATGGGACTGTCCAGAAGAGCTTCTCAGAGGTTAATATATTGACTGCTGGGAAGGAGTTGGGCTCAGATTACAGCTCTGGTGTTGCTAATTTAAAAAGCTCAGAGATGCATCACATGCCTCCAATTGTCAAAGAAATGCCTGTAGATTTGGTCTTATCCTCACTGGAAATAAAACCTGTCAGCCCCAACCTCCAGGGCTCAAGAAGAAACATAACGCTGGAGCAAAAAACAGCAGAGTTCAACCGCTGTTTATTTCAGGCAGAGATGGGCCGAGGGGTAGAAGAACCGCACAGTTTCACATTAACAGATGCCTCCTCAGTGGGTTTAGCGCATTCAGCAACTTTTCCATCAGGTGAGGTTTTACCCCCCATGGAGGCTCAGTTTCAGCAACATTGTTCGGATGTCACCACCAACATCCTGGGCGTGGATCCTGAAGTCCCTCTGTCTCTCTTCACCCCAGATTCCACAAATCAGAAGTCTGAGGTCCAAGCGGGGTGGACCAGATGTGGCCCCAAAAGTCCAGAAATCCGAACGAAGCAAGAAAATCCCTCTGATGTTCTGTCTGAAGAATCACAGGCCGCGTTCTGGGAGGCTACCACAATAACCTCTCAGAATCCGACACACCACTCTGAGGTCAGGCACAAAGTGCAAGTTGCAAACAGTCCTTCCAGGAAAATACAAAACAGATCAGCCACAGAAGTTCACTTGTCGGAGCATGACTTGCCTGTAAATACCCAATCGGCCCAGATTGTGGAGGTTTCCAGCTCGAAGAATGAAAACACCCATGGAGCTAAACCTCAGGCAGCCAGGCCGGGTATCTCACTCCAGCAGCCCTGTGTAGAGAACAAACAAAGACAGATGACACAGCCGGGACACCAAGCTCAGCCAAAACACGTGTCCGCTCTTCCATCTCAGTCTGAAATCACAAGATCTGGACCCAGAGTGATGAATGACCATCCCTGGAAGCCCCTTACACTGGCCGCCTACCCAAAACCTGAGGGCTCCAGGTCCAACTATGGGGCAGTGGAAAGGATTTTGAAGAATTACGAGACCGCAGCCCGGGCTCAACAGAACAGGAATCAACAGAGAGAGACGTGTTCAAGTCCAAACCTGAGCGCCACGCAGGAGAACGTCAAACACCTGGACATGCTGGACATGGACACTTTACCCTTTACCATGCGACACACATCGACGTCACACACCTCACAGACACACTCGTCGCACACGCAGCCTAGCAGCCACAGTGCCACGGAGGTCAAAGAGATCCAGCTTACAGTGCAGGTGGGTGGAGTTGTCTGTGTTCACACATCAACTGATAAACACTTTTCCACTCAGCAGGTGTGTCTTTCACTGGTCTTCCACAGATGTTAACATTTAGAGGCATTCTACTGGAATTTAAAAAAAAAAACAGTCTGTGTTTTGTTTGACTAAAATGCAGATAAGTCAACCTATATTTTCAAGGCCAATTACAGAAACTGGAGAACTTTGCACATTTCGTTCTGTTCCATTCCATTCTGAAAGACTAAGAAATTGCCCTTGACTGAGGACAGCTCCGGTGGGAATGTTGTTTATTTCTGGTATGTGCTAAGAGACAGAAGCAGGCCAAAGCCTCCATTATAATCTGGGCATCTGGGCCAGTCCATTGCTTAAAGGCTGCTAACAAAAGCAACGAGTGGCATGGCATATAAAGTTAACTTGGCAGGAGGTCTATCGCCCTTCGCCATTATCCCCCTACACCAAAATGAGTCTTTCATGTCTCAGTTCTTCCACGGGACCGCACAGTGGATGTGTTTTTCTGGCCTTTGTGTTGTAATTACAGAACTATCTGCAAGAAGCCAGCTGACTAAATGCCCTTGGCAGTCCAAGAAAATGAGAAAGCCTTAGTGATTATGCTGCTTTAAAGTCATGCAAATGCTAAAGAAATTGTGGAGCCGATTAAAAAGCCTATTTTATTTGATCTCATGAAATGAATGTAATTGGACAGACTTTAGTTTAACCTCAATCAAAGGGCACTGTCCAGAATAAAATTTTAACGGTCTCTAAGTTCTGGATGTCATTGCATGACTAAGATATTTCTACTTGGATGCTTTTTTTCTTGACCAAGAGCACGGGTATATACTAATGTTCCCTGCAGCTTTCAGTGGACAGTGCTGAGTTGATCCAAGTGTTGGTGTTAATTAATTTATTTATTTATTAGTGACAGTGCATATTCTACAACACTTGCAGCTGTTGATATGCCAGATTGTAGCAACAGTGCTAATTTCCATCTTTAGTCCCTAATAAGGCTGCATGCTATTGGAAAAAAACTGACATATAATTTATACTGTGATATGAAAAAATACTCAGGATTATATAATAGCTATGTGGTGCCGATGTAAATGGTTGTTTCCTCTCATTGTGGCAACAGATGCAAGACACTGTTGACACAGAACATATGTCATCCTTCTTGTAGCTGAAATAATTCCACATAACTGATGTTGCTTTTGTTTTTGGCACCAAGTCTACGTTTTTGGTGATTTTTTTTTTTTTTTTGTCACTCACTTTTTAATGATGTTACCAGTGACTCACTCCAAACTGATTAAGAATGGCTGTGATTGCTGGTACTGTTGAAATTAGATAACAAGTTGAGGTCATTTGCCTCCTACATTACAAGGACCTGTGATGTGACTATTGCACACATGCACAGTTATGCTTGTAAGTTTTCATACCCTAGCAGAATTTGGGATTCTTTGGACATTTTTCAGAGAATATGAATAATGATACTAAAACTTTTCGTTTTTTCTTTAGTGGTGTGATGAAGCCATTTATTGTCAAACATATGTGTTTGCTCTTTTTAAATTATAATGACAACAGAAACTATCCAATTGACCCTGATCAAAAGTTTACATACCCTAGTTCTTAATCCTCTGTATTGGCCCCGCCCCTTTAACATCAGTGACAGCTTGAAGTCTTTTGTGGTCGTTGTGGATGAGGCACTATGTTGTCTCAGATGGCAAAACGTTCAAATTTTGGTTTTTCTTGCATGAGCTGCATGTTTTTAATATAGTTTTTATATGTATATATTGTAACTGAACTAACTCAACCTGCAACTGATAAACTGGCCAAAACTCTTATACTACATTTATTCACCCCTACAAAGGACAATATTTGTTAAATACATTTGTAAGTGCAATATCCGTTTAACACGGTTCACCTTGTCACACTCATAATGTAAACAGTAAATAGTGCTTATCAAGTTTGGTACTTATTTCTTATTACTTGCTTATGCTTATTTTATCTCCAACTTTTGGTACATATTCCTAATTGCTGATCTTTGGAACTCAGTGTTTATTTTATTGCTTATTTTAATGCTATATTTCTGATCCCTATTTTATTTCCTACTGCTGTACTTGTGTGAGGTGCAATGGTAACACTTAATTCGCCCCCAGATAAGTAAAATATTTCTTATTCTGATTCAGACCTTTATCTCGAAATTTGTGTTCTATTTTTTTTTTAACCAGTCTGATGGTGACTTTCTGCATTGGAATTTCACTCCTAATGTGCACCAGTTAATGTTCCTGTGTGACAATGACGTGGCTATTTTATTCTATTCTATTCTATTCTATGCTTGAGACTTCCCTAAAGTGTCTCACTGATACTGAGGTCAGGAAACTGAGATG
>JAPTGZ010000009.1:20917106-20929859 GCA_029814645.1 Fowleria isostigma
AATACAGTTATTCATCTTTTATGGTCATCAGATATGACCCATTTGAACGTTCAAAGGCTCTGTAGTTACCATGGAAACACCCTCATTTTCTACAACACTGATTCACCAGTAAAACCCATGGAGTTGGATCAATGACAGTTAATGGACACAGTGGGTTTATGTTCAGTTAATAATAGATTTAACTGGAAAAGTGACTTTTTTTTCCTCTATTTTTGATATAATAATACTGAATTTTACTGGAAACTTTTATGCACATCTACATTAGTAAATTGTATGTTGGAAAATACCTGATTTTTGCTGAAAAAAACACAAAATACAGAAGATATTACAAATAAATGGCGATAAACCACTTAATGATGGTTAAATAGAAAATAGTTAATTTGGGAAGTGCCACAAATGTAACACTGGGTCCTTATGGGTTAAATCAGGGGTCTCAAACTCCTTTTAGTTCAGTTTTAGCCAAATATGATCTGCAGTGGGCCTAACTAGTAAAATAATACCAGAATAAAACATTAATGTCAACTTCAAACTTTTCTGTTTTAGAGTGAAAAAAAGTAAAATGACATATTGAAAAAAATTTACATCTATAAATTATCTTTAAAAACAATGTGAATAACAAAGTAAAATTTCTTTAAGAAAAACAAGTGCAATTTTAACATTATGCCACAGTTTCTCACAGATCACAATGGATCTTCAAATACATAAAACATTTAATAACAGAAAAAAGTTAAAATTTTACGTATTTCTTTGAAGACATTTCATTTGGTTCATATTTGTTCAGGTTATTCACGTTTTTTGTGAAATGATTGTTTTAGTGTAAATACAGTGATATTACATGAAAATGTATGCATTTACAAAGAGAGTTGTCATTATAGGTTGACATTATTTCACTGGTCTGACTCACTTGAGATTGAATTGGTCTGAATGTGGAACCTAAACTTAACTAAAATTATCTTTCCCTCATAAAGATGACATTTGATGACTCTCCCGTACCTTTAATGACAAGTTTTTATACCTCTATTACATCACTAAAGACACAATTTGATGACCATTAGAACAGGTTGTTTTTTCAAATGTAACAGATGTGATAGGTGGAGGTGACTACAACCCTACTAGGACAACCAAGAGGATTAAATAATACATTTTCTTTCTTTTTTTTCCTCCATTGTTTTAATTTTAATAACTGTTTTATTTTTATTTATTAAAAAATATATATCTAATAAATTTTCATTTTTTTCCCCCAAAGTTTGCCGAAGTAGTTGCGATTGTAGTCACTGGAAAAAGAAACCACACACTGGAAAAGTAAAATATTCCATGGCTAACTGTAGTAACAAAGATATGGGTTGGTCCTAGTAAGTGTCCAAGGGGTAAAGAGTTAATGTCTTACTGTAATTTCTGTATTTCACAAATTCATCCCCTGGACCACATGTTTGAGACCCCTGACTTAAATGGTTCCTAACAACAATAAAGGTGTGTGTGTTTTATTTTTATAATTCACACCCTTTTTTTGTAACAGTAATTCTTGTCAAGTGAAATCTAGATATTATGTTTTACTTCCTACTCAGGTTTGACTCTCTTTCCTTTTAACACAAAGACTTATTACAGGTGATAATGTGGAAAAAAGGTGTGAAATGTTGTTGACAAAGGCCTCCTTGACAGACCTGCTTATATAAAACCACCATCACCCCCCCCATCATGCAGTTTATTAGAAAGGATGAAACTCCAGAGACAAGTGCGCAACAATCTGTCTGTTTTAGGATGATGAAATGACACAATTTATTCTTAAATTACAAACCATGTAACAAAAAAAAAGTAGCCAAGCAAAAACCGTTACACAAACTTTATTTGTCAGAATGAGAAGTCTAACTGAGCTTATGATGTAAGCATGTAAGACATAGAAATCAAAACAGAACTTCAAATGTCTGCGGTACGGCTGAAAGCAGACGGTGTGTTGTTCACCTTCTGCCTCAGATATCATACCGAAAACAGGATTTACAACCAGAAGGAACGCAAGATACACAAATTAAAAACATTTACTCCAACCGAATCCAAAAATAGAAATTCTCAACATCCTGCCAACCAGTAGTGTTTAAATAACTCTCTCTTCAAACACGCACAAAGCCCAAAACTTTGGAAACACACCAATTGAAAAGACCTTAATCAGGGACAAGAAGAATTTCATGAGACGACAGACGCCTCCACCACTTTAAAAAGGTAAACATGGATATACTTCACATTAAAAGCCAAGTCTTTCAAGCTGGAAATGTTAAAACACAGTTGATAATGTAATTCCATTAGCACGTAGTTTAACGAGATTTCTTCATCTTAGCTTGGACAGTTTCGGAAGCTGCGGGTTAACTGAAATGACGTGAGAGCCTTGTCGTCATGTGGGCTCCTGAATGACATCACTATGTTAGAAAACACTTCGAGTGAACGTAAAACACCCACATGGTTCCAGAGCTTCGTCTACTATTTCTGTTTTCTTCTTCAGGATAAACAGTGATTCGAATTTCTTCAAACCGACATGATCGGCTTCAGTTAATGGATTAGTTTCAGAACTCGGAAGGAGAAGCTTCACGATCGTTTCGACCTAAAGCGGGGGCGTATTCAGGTGGGGGTAGAGGCCGGGAACAAGTTGTCGAGGATTTAAATTGTTTGCTAGAGCGATCACATGACCTGAGCTGGGAGAAGCCCGTTTGTCTGTGCTATGTTAGCGGAGAGAGTTAAAGTTTGTTATTTGAATGCAACCATTCACAATGATAATGAAGGAGTTCCACTTCCACCAATCAAATCCTGATTTATACTATTCCTCACTGCATGTCACAGGTCTGTCTGGGACTCCCACAATCCCTCTGGGCATTTTGCTTATTAATTCAAAGACAAGAGCATTTGCAGAGGCAGGATGGGAAGACAAAGAGAACAGATCTGATATGCCTACAACCAAATGGTTTAAAGTTTGAAGAATGATTGTACAGTTGCCACGACAAGTCTGTTACACCCACCTCACATGATGGACTGGTTGATATAGAATTATAAATAAGAGTTCACAGCTCATTATGACACATTGTACCCGTCTGTGTGCCAACTTGTACCTCTGTCAAGACTAGAATCACTTCACTTTCACTGTTAAGTTTTAAAAGACCAGAAAGAAGAGGTAAAAAAGAAAGAAACTCAAGTCAAGTGTGTACTGCCTTTCTACAAGGGCGGAGCGATATGGCCTAAAAACTTAATTTTTGATTCAATTTTCAATCCCCTATTTAAAAGAACATAAGTGCAGGCTGGAAATATGTCAAAAAAGCATTAACTTTATTGTTTTCAAGTTCACTGAGAGACCTTAAAAAAGCACAGGCAGTCATCGGTTTCATCAAAGTGACACCGTGCATCCTCACATATTTTAGAGTCTGAGGATTTGCCTGTTCTGTATCTGATACCGCGAAATAAAAAAAAAAAATGCTCCAAATTCTGTAATTCATGTGGGGGAAAAGGAGGGAAATCAGAAGAATGTGTTGGCAAATTCAAAATACCTATATTTTTGCATAAGAAAATCGATTTTCTAACAATACAACTTGATGTGATCTTCAAATTCGGTTTTTCGATTAAATCTATTTTTTGTCCCAGCCCTATCCTCTACTGTGTTAATGAGCATTCCACCCACATTTGATCTGTGACAGCATGTTTAACAGCATAAAATAAGGAATAAATTAATGGAATGGAACATAGCCATTTGTGGATGAAGGTATCGGCGTTAACTTTACACTTCAGTCACTGTACATTGGCCGTCAGGCATTCTGGACCTTCCACTGCTACTTGTTGAGGAAGAGGGGGAGGCCGACTCCGCCCCAGGAGGAACTCTGTCGTCTGGGTTCAGTCTCTGTCTGCGCGGCCTGTCCTCCCACGGCTCCACACGCTCTCCGTCTCCCCCCTCCTCTTCTTCATCCTCCTCTTCTTCATCGTCGCTCCAGTCTCCGGAGCCGGACTCGTCCACTGACGTGTGCGGGTCGGAGGACCTGGAGGGTGAGGCCTCGTCCTCCTCATCCTCTTCCTCTCCCTCCCCGGCTTCGGCGCGCTCATGAGAAGGTGTGGGCCGGGGGCTGATTTGCATCTGTGAGAGAGCATCCTCCAGAGAGGTACTACTGTTGCTCCCAGGCTGGCCCCCGAGGGAAGTGGGGGGTCTGGCACTGGATGGAGGTGCTGCGGCAGTGGAAGAGTTACCTGTGACCTGCTGCTGTGCACCTGATATAGAGGTATCTGCCCCATCAGCTGAGTTTTCCCTCCCTGCAGCCCCGATGGCCCCGCTAACACCGTCAGTGTCCAAACGCAGTCCTGCCACTCCCTTCTTTGGGATATCCAAAATGTCTCTCTTCATCTTGCGTCTACGCCCGTGCTCATTGCGCCTATACTGCACCATATTCTCCAAGTCAGCTACATACAAAAACCCAGCGATGAGCATTTCGGCTGTCTTCTTGCCCTTGGAGAAAGCGTCCTCCAGCTCGCGGCTGGTTCGCTCGTCGTACTGCCACCAACCATTCCGACCCTCATAATACCAGGCGTGATCACTCGCCGTCCCACCCCGACCCCCCGCCGACGCTTTCAGCTCCTCTGGAGAGAGAAGCGTAGGCCTTTCCAAAAAGTCGTCCGGTACTTCCTGTCTGCAGAGTGCACAGCGTTTACTCTGCCAGGACGCTCCCTTCACACACAGGAAACAGAAGACATGATGGCATGGCAGTTGGACTGGGTGGATGCAGCTCTGCAGACAGATGGCACACTCCGGCACAGACAGGGCAGGGGATGGGTTGCTGGAACCAGCGCAGGATGATTCTGCATTGTTCCCACTTCCACCGCTGTTACTGCTGCCCTTCTTACTGGATGGAAGGGAGCTAACAGTGTGGTCTACCTCGCCACAACTAGCCATCCTTAGGAAGTACTGAGGAAAGGGACAAAGGCAAGGTGGTCATTTTAGGCATGGAAATCCTTTTATATATTGTTTTTTAAAGTTTAATTTATTTTGAGCTTATGCACTCCATGTACAATACTAATTATATATACATGTACAATGTACAATGCTGATCCTATATATCTGATTACATATACACAGAGAAATTTACATGAGCAAATATGCATAGATAAATATACATAAAGATATATACATATAAAAATATACATAGAGACATTGGTTGTAAACATAATGTGTACACAATATACGTAATACATCTTTTTCACATTCACTCATCTTTGGAATAAATTGTCAAAAAGACTGAAGGTTTTATCAACTTTAAGCACTTTTAAAAATGCTATGAAATCCCATTTTAACATAATAATGCAATGTGTTGCAGATGTACATTCAAATTAATTGTATGACCTTTTCTATATTTGTTATGGAGAGGTTCTGTATGAATTTCAATCTGTAACTGTATGCTTTTTTTTTTGGCATTGTATATGTTGTGTATTTAAATTTTAGTGTTTTTATTTTGGACCCCAGGAAGACTAGCAACCACTATGGTGGGAACTAATGGGGATCTTATTACACAAATAAACAAATAATACATAAATATATACAGCAATTAAACTGTAAAGCTTTAAGTCAGAATTTGACAATAAAAGTACATTCTTCCTTGCCCCCATGCAAATAATTATAATTTAAACAAGTTAACTATCATGCTTAATATGCATGTGACAGTCTTAGTAAGGATGACAGAAGCAAAATAACTCACTCTTCAGCCATTTCTATTATCAGCTACAGAAAAAAAAAAATCTACTTTTTCTTTTTTAAGCGCATGCCCAAGTAAGCAAGACTTAGTACTATAAGTCAGTAATAGTTAAAGGCTTAAAACAGTATAACAAAACAAAAATATTTAGTGTTGTCTCTATAGTCACACTCAACTTGTTAGCTGAAAACTGGTATGACTTTCACGTTAAAATAAAACTAGTGATTGTAGAAGTGTCTGTATGTAATTGGTGATAGTGAGTATAATAGTAACTTAGGTCACCTGTGACCTCATTTCAAGGGTACATAGGCCAGTTCATACTTACTGGAGGTTCTCTTAATGTCGCTGTATCATTAGTAGTGCTGATAGGACTTCAGACTTGCCACTGCCAAAGAGAAAAAAAAAAAAGACAATTGTGATCACGTTGTTACATATATCCAGAAAATATGCACATTTGTATATAATCAATTACCTTATGCAATAATGTTTGTATTCTCTTCTAATTATATAACAAACTCGTAGTAAGTGTGATCTTAAACCGTATTAGTTAGGTTAATGATAATTCGCTTTGCTATGTTTGACGTGTAATGCGTTAACTACGTTTAGGGGTCACTTGACTCTGCGGAACAAAGGGCTGCTCTGTTAAATGTAATTTATTGCCAAGCTGTCGGCTTTTTCTGCTCACTGTTACGCAACAGCCAAACTGGAATCTTTAACAATGATCAACTCAGTTAACATTAATCTACCGAAATCGACCGCTAACGATTCACTTTCTCTCTCGGTGACAGTGTTCAACCCAACTAGTTAACGTCAGCTGCCCAAAATCAATACATTTACCGTTACCATTACAAGTACACACACACGTCAAACAGTACTGATGATTCTCTAGACTGACAAAGCAATCATAACAGTGTAACGGGGTAAACGCTATGAAGACTGACTCCAGCAAATAGACGGAGTTCATTTGACGACGCTAACGTTAGCTTCTTTTAGCTTTAGCGGGGTGACATAAACAGCAAGGGGAAGCATTTTCTCACGACACAGACAGCGAAACGAAGAAGTACACCGCGTACCTTAAGATTCTGCAGTGCTGGTGTCGTGTATAGTTCTAATTAATGTTACGACACTAATTTCCAATGCAAATTTAGTGACTCCCGATGTTAACTGGCTTTGTTTTCCTCCGAAAAAAGAAGCCAAAGGATAAAGGCGACTACGTACGCTTACGTGATGACGCAAGTTGACGTAACATCGCACGAGCCTTATGTTCGACGCATGACAGTTCAGGAGTCTTCCTGTTCGCTTGTGGCTAGAGGACGTTGGTGTCACACAGGAGAGGGGCTCTTTGGTCTACTTTTACACGCTAAAGTAAGGAAATAAAAACAAATTCAAGATGTTTTCAAGAGCCGTAAGACCTACCGTCAGCCTGGCCCGCTGCTTGTCCACCTCGGCGCAGAACAATGCTAAAGTAGCGGTGCTCGGAGCGTCAGGCGGTATAGGCCAGCCGCTGTCTCTGCTGCTCAAGAACAGCCCGCTGGTGAGTCAACTCTCCTTGTACGATATCGCCCACACACCCGGCGTGGCTGCAGACCTGAGCCACATCGAGACCAGAGCCCAGGTGACCGGCCACATGGGTCCCGACCAGCTGGATGCGGCTCTGCAGGGCTGTGATGTGGTCGTGATCCCCGCCGGTGTACCCCGAAAACCGGGCATGACACGTGATGACCTCTTCAACACCAACGCCACCATTGTGGCCGTCTTGGCCGACGCCTGCGCACGCAACTGCCCCGAGGCTATGATTTGTATCATCGCCAACCCTGTCAACTCCACCATCCCCATTACATCGGAGGTCATGAAGAAGCACGGTGTGTACAACCCCAACAGAGTGTTTGGAGTCACAACCTTGGACATTGTCAGAGCAAACGCCTTTGTGGCAGAGCTTAAAGGTCTTGACCCTGCAAGAGTCAATGTCCCAGTCATTGGAGGTCATGCAGGAAAGACCATCATCCCACTCATTTCCCAGTGCACACCAAAGGTTGAGTTCCCCGCTGACCAGCTGGCTGCCCTGACCGGGAGGATCCAGGAGGCTGGCACGGAGGTGGTGAAGGCCAAGGCCGGAGCTGGATCTGCCACCCTGTCCATGGCGTACGCAGGTGCCCGTTTCACCTTCTCAGTCCTGGATGCCATGAATGGAAAGGAAGGTGTGGTGGAGTGCGCTTATGTAAGGTCTGAGGAGACGGAGTGCAAGTACTTCTCCACACCTCTGCTCCTGGGAAAGAACGGCATTGAGAAGAACCTTGGTCTGGGCAAGCTGTCTGCCTTTGAGGAGAAGCTGGTGGCTGATGCCATGGGTGAGCTCAAGGGCTCCATTAAGAAGGGCGAGGATTTCGTGGCTAACATGAAGTGAACAGGGGGCATTGAGCTAGTTGAAAGCAGTATGTGTGATCGATTATTTGTTTCGTCTTAAAGGCATTTGGGTAAATCCCAACATCTGTCACAGTGTTTCCTCTTTTGTTTTTGTTTTAGCAGTGAGCTTTATTCAGAAAAACCTGGTTCTCACCTTTTGATTCCTGTGAATTATTTACCTTGCCTCTTGAAACAGGGCTTTATCTTGCACTCATAATTTATGTAAATACTGTACTGTGACTTATCTGCATTTTGCAAATGATAAATTTTAAAGAAAAACTCATATTTTCATGTACAGACTGTGAGTGAGAATATCTGCTGAATGAATGAGGAGGAAATACTGTCTCATACCTAATGCTTCTAGATGTTTCTGATGAGCAACTCCACCAATAAACAGATTAGCTTGAAAAAAGTGATTCTTTTTTTCTTTAACACAGTGGATTTGGCTTTAAGGCCTGAAACTTGGGGACACTGAATGTTTGAGGTCATGGATGTTGAACAACAGAGATCAGTAGAAACCGAGATCAACAGAGTTTCATGTTCTTTGTCAAATCTGGAATGTAACCGAGCACTTTTACTCCAGTATTGTACCTAAATACAATATGTATGATACTTGTAATCAACACTAAGTCAACTCTGCTCTACTACACATCAAAGAATAATACTGTCATTTTTACTATAATTAAGGTAATTTTAATTGTTTTATTACTGTAATAATGTGGACTTGCATAAGTGTTGTAGTAAATGACATCACCTGTCTAGATTGTCTTATCACAGGTTGAACTAGACATAAGTATCTACAGTAATTAAAATAAGCCCCAGTGTTACATCTGCAGCTTTAATGTGATGGGCCAAAAACCTACTAATATGAGACTAGGATTAATATATACCTTTGTTAAATAAACCTGCACAGTTAATCCAGTTTTTAGTGCCGTACCAGCCCGTGTTATTTTCCCAAAGGCCTGTATTTGCATTAAACAGGTGGTAGTATTACTCACATTCTGTAGTTAAGTAGAAGTACAGCTTCTTGTGTGGAAAAAATACTTGTAGAAATACTGATTCAACTTAAGTAAAAAATTACAACTTCTCAATTATAGTACAGTACAAAAATAAAAAGTAAAAATGTTTTTTTTGCCATGAATGAAACAATAATTATTTAGCCAGGTAACATGAGTAAAAGTTACTGTTTTCTAAATTTAACTTGAATAAAGTGTCGTATTTTCTGTACTGTCACGTCAGTTTAGTTTGAGACAAGGTTATAATTGTTAATGGAAACTAATGAAATAAAAGTAAAATCTCAAAAACGTTAACTGAAAAACGATAAAAGAAAAAACTAATTGGAACTAATTGTGTCTGTTTACAAAACTAATTAAAACGTACAAAAATTGTAGATGAAGTGACTTGTTTTTGTCTTCGTCAATCAATTTATAAACTTTTGACTGGTACGAAATTGGTTTATTTTACTCCAGCAGTAACTGAATATTAAAAAAAATATATAAATGGTGTCCTTTGTTGAGTTTTATTACACACTAACTGATCTTTTTGAATCCTGCATCTGACAAATAACCCAAAATATGAAAAAACTAAAACTAATAAAAACTAAACTAAAACTAAGCATTTTTGAAAAAGGGAAACTAATACAAACTAGTAAACCCACTGTAAAAACTAATTCAAACTAACTGAATTAGCGAAGAAGAAAAAAAAAAGTCAAAACGAAATAAAACTAAACTATAATTAAAAATACAAAACTATTATAACCTTGGTTGGAAAATGTTTCAAACCTATTTTGAGAATGTAAGGAGTATAAAATACAAATATTTATGCACAAATGTAGGGAGTAAAAGTCAAATACTTACCAGAAATATAAGTACTTAAGTAAAGTACAGATACCTAAAGAATCTACTGAAGTACATTAACCAAGTACTTATACTTTGTTTCTTCCCACCTCTGATATTAAATCATGTTGAACAACTCATTATTTTCCATGTCAGTCTGTTGATTATCTTAACAGATAAATTTTAGGATTATAAAATGATAAAAAACAGTTTCCCAACACCCAAGATGAGATCCAGAAATGTCCCATTTGATTCACAACTAAAACATATAAAATTTGACTCTTTCTTTAAAAAAATCTAAAACTGATTAATATCAAACCAATCAAGTAAATTCACAGTCCACAGCTGATCCATTTATTTATGAAGTAACGAAGCAACTTTTATCGTCTGTCAATGTGCAACAAGTTTATTATCTAGTCCTCCAATAAATGAATGTCTGCGTTTCTGCAGTGTTGCTCATGGTCAATAGAAGGTCTGGTGTGGAAAGCAAGTGAAAGAGATGCAAATGAGGAGATCGATGCTGAAATGGAGGCCAACAAAAAGAACAGGATGTAAGATGGTTTATTGGATTCAGTGACAATAACCTTGATACCAAACAGATATTCATGATACATTTATTTATCTGTTACAACACTGCCCACAGAAATCACGTCATGACTTATTGGATTGTCCAGCCCTATACTTGAGTAACATTTGGAGTGGGACTTCAACTCTGATCAGTGTATTTTTACACTAAGATATTGCTCTATTTAGTTTTAGGTTTTTTTTGTTTTATTCCAGTCTGAAAAACAAACACAATCTCACAGATCCAACAAATCACTCCATGAAATAAAAATGTCTTAATACATTCTTCACTAATGAGATAATTAATAGTTAAAAAAGAATCATAGTACTTGGTTAAATCTGGCTCACTCAAACTCTTGAAAAATTTGACCGTGGTTCTCAAACTATTTAAAGTGGAGTACCCCCTGAAATATAATTTTTATCCATGTATCCTCCTCAACTCTCGCTTCAACATTTTTGATTGAAAAAAATTAAGAAAAAAATTGTTCCTGTGCCAAAGGTGTTGTTTATATTGTCAAAATTATGTAAACAAATAACAGATGTTTAACTATAATCTAGTCAATTTTGGGGTGGAAAATATAAACTGGAAAGTACAGAAGGATTAGGGTCACTGAGAAAAAAACCCCCAAAGTCATCAATATATCTTTTAAATTATTATTTAGAGATAAAAGTCAGAATTCTGACTAATGTATATATATTTACATTTAATTATTGTTCTGCTGGCTTTTTTTCTTAGAACAATGATAATAAAAATATATTGGAATTTTTTTTTTTTTTTCAGTGGCCCTAATCCTTTTCTGTAGAAAAGTGCCCTCTTTCATTGATAATAAAAATAGATAAATCAGTCATTGATGAGTATAGAAACCTTTCATCAAAAAAAAAAAAAAAAAAATTAATTACTCAGATAAACTCGTCTTGAATAATATACCGTATTTTTCGGACTATAAGTTGGTCCTGCAACCTATACTCCGGTACGACTTATATATGTTGAAATATATAATTTCATAAAGGCTCTGTTAGGACAATTGGGAGTCAATGGTGTTTTTCCAGAACAAAGACTACGCTTCCCATAAGCACTAGCGACAAGGTAAGGACAGGAAGTGCACCTGCATTATTGGAGCTAATGAATCAACAGCAGATCTTTACAGCTCTGCGTTTTGTTTTGTTTTTTTCAAGACAACAACTTGCAGGATGCAAAGCGATGAGGTCATGTATGTGAGTGAGTGAATGTTGAGAACAGAAGTACACAGCGGTGTTGTCAGGCTTATTACAAGTGTTAGCCGACGAAGCTAGGAGAAAGATGATGGAGTTGGGGAACTCAGCGGCTCTGTACCTAAGAACCAACCATGACCGGCACATACCAGCACGGACAGACAGACGACTACTGACCAGATTATGGAATTTACAGACCCGCATAGGAGCAACGACAGGTGGATAAGCGGACCGGTGAAGTGGTCAGTAAGTACACTAACGTTAGCTCCCCAAAGTGCAGGAAAAGCAGCTGTCATGCTAGTAAGAGGAAATAAGGTAGCCACACACAGTACACCACAGGCAGAAAAAACAGTAAAACGCTAAAAAATTTTTTATAAAATTTGCTGGTGAGCAGCTGCAGAAAGTCTCAGACCAGCGTCCACTTTAGCAGTCTCGTTAGCATTAGTGCTAGCTGCTTCATGTGCATTGATAGCGCTGTATTCTGCTTTTATAATAGTATTATTCCTGAAGGACAGTTTAGTATCCCGGTTTTAACTCTGAACACAGACACATTTCAGTCTTGCCTTATGCAGCCCTGAGTTTGTGACTGAAACAATAAAAATACTGACGTCAAAGAGCTAGCCGTGCAGCTAATGCATTAGCGTTAACTAAATGTTTGACTGATACCAACAGACACTCTAGTCCAGGGGCCTGAAACATGCGGCCCGGGGGCCAAATGCGGCCCGACAAAGGGTCCAATGCGGCCCGCAGGAGGAATTTATGAAATCCAAAAATTACACAGTTCCAGTTCCATGTACAGACCAATTCAATCTCAAGTGGGTCAGATCAGTAAAATACAATCATAGTAACCTAGAAATACTCACATCTTCCAGATTTTCTCTATGTAAATATGAACATTTTTATGTCATTTTACTATATTTACACTAAAACAAACTATCATTTCACAAAAACCATGAAAACCTGAATAAATATGCACATTTTGAAATATTTGAAGTGCAAGTTTACCAATATTCTGCCTGTTATTAAATGTTTTG
>JAPTGZ010000009.1:20929959-20940902 GCA_029814645.1 Fowleria isostigma
TAAACAACCTGGACAAAAAAAAGTAACTACCCGGATTTAACCAAGACAGTAGTTGAGATCCTTCCATGGGCAAGTACTGCAGTGGTTGAGAATGTTTCAGCTGGAACAGGTTATTGAACTATGATGCAGTAAGTGTCCTCTCATGTCTCAATTTCAGACAGATTGGTCAATGTCAGGGTTGGTCATCAGGTTTGGTTCAGGGAGAATGAGACATCATATTCACACATGGATTATCCTCCATAAAATCCAGACTTTAATTTACAATGTGATTTGGTGCAGTGGTCTGATTCTCCATCATCAAAAATAACAAATTAATGCAACTATAGATGAAAAAAATATTATGAACCTTGTTGTGAGACTGAATAAGCATTATGTGGCAAAAACGATGTCACAGTGAATGTCTCCTGGAATCAAAACCAAAGGTGGTGCAGTCAAATTTTAGATGTACAACTTTTTTATTTATTTTTTTGGCCGGGCAGTGTATGTTGTTATAGTTGCTCAATCGCCAAAAGGGAAATGGAAGATAAGGAAATACTCCTGGAACTGATTTTAAGTTCCATTTGGAGGACTTGAAGTAATCTGATATATTTAAACTTAAGAATTCACAATATGTGCTGAAAGTTGGTAAGCTAGCTCACCGTTGCCAACATTTTTGAGGTGACTGAAGTGACTTTGTCCACATGAGCCTTTGAATCAACTGCAGCTGATCACAACACACTACCAAATGTCACTTTTTTTTTATCTTCCCTAAACAGACTTAAGATATTCAAATGAAATCCACATGACATTAGATCTAAGAAAAATATATAACAGATACAAGTACAAACCCATTATAGTTTTATTTGACATACAGGTGCTTTTGGTTTTTAGTCAAGGAGCTTTTACTGAGAGCACAAATTCCATTTACACAAAGAAAAACCAGCGGTAGATAAGATGAAACACTTATCCGAGTAAAACTAGTTTTTGTCCAACACGTACAGAGCACATGGTAATGGGTTTCAGTTTCTGACTGTGATCCAAACTGTTCAGTCGTCTTTGATTCACAGCATGCAGGGGGGTCCTACATCTGTTAAGTGGGATTATAAGGTGTCACAAGATGGCAAGAGCAAACTCAAGTTATTTATTTATTTTTTTTGTTCTTTACAAAATTTGCACCGAAATAAAGTAAAGAGATCTAATGAACAGGAACAACAATAATAAACAATTGTTCTACATAATGTTGCAAAATCTACATTCAAAAACCAAGATGCGCAATGTTGTATTAGGGCCCCATTAAATAACCATATCAACAAGCACATAGTATAACTTCTTTGTCTCTCTGTCCGTTTGCCTCTTTCACACAGTCACAGACATTTTTTTTTTTGTACTTTTTCTTCATTCCCAACAGCAGTCTCAGTAGTGTCTCTTTGTTTTTTGTTTCGTTTAGCAGAGACACCCTCTTGGTGAAGTGAAAAAGTAGAGGCTTACAGGGTAGAAAACAAGCTTTTCACCTCCTAGTGGCCCGAGCCTTGTGGCTGAATGTGCCCCATCCTGCCTGTGCATAAACAGTATTTTCAAATCATACTGGTAGCAGCAACACCCCTGCACAGTGGGGTAGGGGGGGGGCAGACAGTGGGGGAGGATGGGGGTAGTTTTGGAGGAAGAAGAATGGGAGGATGATGGGGGGAGGGGGGGCTGCAAAGGACTACTGGACCAGGCCGTCTTCAGGGGACACCGGGTCTGTGTGGTGGCCTCTGCGATGCCTGTGCTCTGTTTTATTCCTGTTATCAGAGTTTTCACGGTCGCCTGTGTCTCTTTCCCTTTCTCGTTCTCTTTCTCTCTTCCTCTCCCGTCGCCCCTCTTGGTTCTCCTTATCTTTACGGTTGTTACGATTCCTTCTGTCTTTTCGCTCGTTCTTCCTCCGTCCAGCTGGGGGGGGGGAGAAAAGAACAAAAGATGTGAGGGCAGGATATGATGCTGTGGTTCATTCTGTTTCCATGTGATCCAAGACACAGGGGACTATTGTTGGTCAGCCTGAGTTATGACTTATACAAAAACTTTGGCAAAAAATGCATCCCAGAGAGTTGGAAAGAGACAAAAATATATTATGAAAATTTGCAGCCTGGTGTCAAAAGATGTGCTATTATCTGGATTGACATTCTGATGCACAGATTTTGTTAAAGTTGCAAGAAAATGGCCAAATTTGTCCATCCAAAATGAATATGGCCGTTTTCAAGTTGCTACCATTAACGCACGATTGATCCTAAAATTATTCTGAAATACGACAAATGTGCAGCCCAGCCCAAAGATTATCTATGTGAAACATCGTAACAATATCTTGTACAGTTTCTGCACAAGAACACCATACTAAACCCCATTCACATACAATGGGAACAGAATGTTGACAGCTGATTGGCTGAAATTGTCCCCACTTTAACTTAGAGTGGAGAGGGTTGGGTTTTATGTTAGAAAATCTATGAACGAGTCTTCATAACTCTGACATTTTTAGGGTTTTAGCAACAATTTATACATCAAAATGTTGGAAAAAACTCTTAACTTTCAAAAACTATTCACATTTTAATCTGAAAATGTTTTATTTTAATGTACACGCCTCTGAGCGCACAGAGTGATGATTTTTCTCTCATTCACTCCAGTGTTACTCAGACCCAGACTTTATAGTCAATTTGTTGTACTGTTATTTGCTTTTACATCGCACCAAGCCACAAATCCATCAGTCCAGCAAAGGGCAAACACACAGGTTACATTTACTTCAGGAAATGTAGGAAAGTCTATTTTGTATTACAGTTAGAGCTGATTCTCTTGACTTAAGTCCAACCATACATGTTTAAGTGGTGAAAATGGGAGTGGGAGTAAATAAATTTTGCTTCTTGTCATTCCTTTTCAGGCTACTAGGGTTGTATGCTAGTGGTGAGTTGCTGTAAAGAATTATGTATTATGCATATTGTGTACACATGTTTTACAACCAATGTCCCCATGTATATTTCTCTGTGAATATTTCTCTATGCATATTTTTTATGTATATTTCTCTATGCATACTTGCGCATATAAACTTCTCTTTGTATACAGTATTGTGTTTACAGTAAACTCTCCATGTATATCTGTGTACATATAAAGAAATGCATATGAGCAGTATTGAATATTGTACATGTATATGTAATTACTATTGTACATAGAGTGCCTAAGCTCAAAATAAGCTAATAAAGTAAATAAAGTAAACTAAGTTAGTGCTCATAGTTCAAAATTAAATCCATAACAATACTCAAGAAATAACATGAAAAGCAAGATAGTAATCAAAACAATGCAAAATAGTATAAAGAAATGTGTAACCTTACCCAGCAAGTAAAAAAAAATGCAATTTATCAAATAAAAAAAAAAACACTATAAAGTTCAAATACAAACAAACCATGTACTCAGTTATATATGGTGTCTGTATGGTACCAGATAATAGTCTGATTTATATGTTATTAAATACAGTTACAGAAAAAATTAATCCTAAAGAGCTTTTTAAATCACTTTGAGGTGACTATTTTAAGCACTCTGCATCTTCTCGGGGACTGCAATTCACTTGCACATTACTCTTACTGCACTCAATATTGCACAAAACTGCACCTTAACAGCACATATTTGCACTGCCGCTGCACTGGTACTTTACATACTACATCTTACATTGTACAGACTGTATTTTACTTGTCTCTATGTACACTGTGTACTTTAGTGTCTCTCAGATATTCTGAGTCTTTTTGTATATTATATATCTTTCTCTTGTATTGTATCCAGCTGAGAACTACCTCTAAGGAAAATTAAATTATGTGCACATAATGACAATAAACAATCTTGAATCTTGAATCTTGAGTATATACAGTTGTGGAAAAAATTAGTAGACCATCAAAAGTCATCAAAAACAATGGTTATACAGTCAAGTACTAACTCTTGTGTCTATCATGTGACTAAAACAGACAGAAAAGAAAACATGGAATGTCTAAAGGCACTGTTTTTTGTCAGTATAATGTCATAGATATTGATGTAAGAACTTATGGGAATTTGGTTATTATCTGTAAAACCATGGAAAATGTATAGATATCAGCTCTGAAATTAAACTGTTATGAGCTATTTTTGTTGTTATCATTATATTTATTCAAACAAATATACCATTAGTTGTGCCAGGCATTAACATGAACAAGAAACTGAAGAAAACACAAGGTGGTCTAACATTTTTTTATGTGACTGTATTTTAATTTTATGATATTCAGCTCAAAATACATATTTCTTTAAATGATTTTTTTATGCTTCTTTTTGATTGGTGTAGTGGATAAAAACAAGAAATGTGGAGCAGAGAGGGTATGGGAATACCATGCAGTAAATGGCCTTAGGTTGAACCCGGAATGCCACAATAATGCCTCAGCCTATGGTGTAAATGTTCTATCAGGTAAGTCACCAGACACACCCAAAACTATTTACACTGCATACCATTCTACACTCTGACACACTATTGTAAAATCATATTTCCATACAAAAATGTGAGATGTTGATCAAAGAATAAATAAATCACTTGATAGAATGCAAAATACATTCACCACAACCAGTGAAAATGCCTAAAATGTCATTTTACTTGTCAAATATAACCAGCTGTTATTGTTGCTGTATTCTTTTGTTGTAAACCTCTGATTTATAGGATTTTAGAATCCTCAAGTAATGTTTATAATTCAACCTGTAATGACAAAACCCACCCGTTCTTTTAAGTAAACCTCAACCACACATGTTCAGAGTCTGCATGAGAACAGTACAGGATCCAGTTTCAGCTCACTGGTCCAACCGGTTATTGCAGTACTCTACGTCACCACTGGGTGTCAGTCTTTAACCACAGACTGCTACAGTGTCAGCTGTTGCATCCCCCTCCCCGTGATGAGCAGACCTTTGTCCAAAATAGAAAGCCTTTAAATAAACCCCTAATTTATCTGTTCTTGCAACACCATCTCATAAACAAAACCAAGAGTTTTGGTATGCTAAGGTTTATCTCTGCTTGAGATACAGTTATTAATGATAATAATAAGATCCACCCCCAGGGAGGTTGGAGACAGGACTGCAAGTGAAAGCAGAGGCCCTTTCCTGTTGTTGTACTGCTGCTGTTCATGTGTGAGTGGAACGGAGCAGCACGGCCTGCTTGGCTGGTTGGCTGGCTGGTCGGGGATTGTGAAACTGCTGAACTCGGCAGTAGGCACAGACGCAGACAGACAGAGAAAGAGAGATAAAGCAAGAGAGAGAAAGAGATCTCTCTACTGTCAGCTTCATGTCGTCCCCCCCCTACACTCACCCTCTCCCCTATTTGTCCGTTGGTTAATCAAACCACAAAGAGGTCTGCTTGGATCAAGGACTCCAACTTTCTTTTTGGTCAACCGTACCAGGTCATTTCGGTTTGTACCTGCTCAATGTGCTCTTTTATGAAATATGACACAGCAAGAGGACAGGAAATGGACAGCATTTCAATGAGCAGGAGTGAAATTTTACTCATAAAGGCCCAGCACTGTCTTTGAATCAGTTTCCAAATCAAAATTTCTCTATAGTTAACCTTTTTTTTAACCCATAAAGACCCAAACATCCACCATCTGCCAAAAGTATCTGCTGATCTAAACTGTTTAATCCCTGTTGATCCATGTAAAAATGTCAATAATTAGTGTAAAATACAGTTATTTGTCTTTTTATGGTCATCAGATATGACTCATTTGGATGTTCTGAGGCTCCGTAGTTACCGTGGAAACCACCGTCATCTTCTACAACATTGATTCACCAGTAAAACCCATGGAGTTGGATCAATGACGGTGGATGGACACACTGGATTTATGTTCAGTTAATAAGAGATTTGCTGAAAAAGTCACTTCATCTTCAGTTTTCTTAGTTTTTGATATAATAAACCTCAACTTTATTCCAAACTTTTATGACTAGCTACATGATTAGTAAATTATATGTGGGAAAATACCAGATTTTTACTGAAAAGAAAAAAAAAAACCCAGATAATATTACAATAAATGGAGATAAACCACTTAAGGATGGTTAAATATAGAGGAAAAAATAATTTGGGAAGTGCCATAATTGTCACAGTGGGTCCTTATGGGTTTAAAGGAGATATACATGACAGAGTGAGATATACATGAGAGTGAAGTTCAACAGAATCTGATTGTAAAGATTAGATGGATGGACGGACGGATGGACGGACGGACGGACTGACGGATGGACGGACGGATGGATAAACGGATGGATGGATGGACAGATGGATGGATGTAGTAATCTGGTGCACTGACTCACTCGGGGTCTGCCCCCTGTCCTCTATAAACACAGGAAGTCCCCTTTGCTCTCATTGTTTTCTCTATCCTGACACCATAACTATTTACAACTTCAGTGGATTAGTCATACTGTAGCCCCCGTGCTTTTGTATAGCCAGAGGAGAAACCTAATCCATGCCAGTGTTGAGATGATTAGGAGAGTGTTTATCAAACCAACATGCGTTTAGCTTGTTGGAACATTTTCTGAAGGGTTTTGTAAACTGTGTGTTGACAAGTGTATAATGGATCCCGAATGAGACACCTTTAGAGGTTTTGGAACGCTTTCATCAGACATTAACATGATCCCAAAAGCCAAGTTTTAATGAATAATTTCATCAGGCGTTTTAGTTTAGAAATGAGTGACTGATTACCCCTGAGGACGATCCACTGAAATCCACTAATGTGAACCTGTGGTTAAATGCCTATTTAAATATAAAGGTTCAAGTTTGTTTTTATTGCAGCTCCATGCTCTAAACAGAGCGTTGTTGACAACATCAGTAATTAGTCTGTTTCAGCAAACACATGGACAGTATACTGAACATTTTACGAACAAAATAAGCCCTAATTGTTTTGGGGAATCCACATGTCTGCAACTGAAAGCAATCCAAAATGGAAACAGATTTCTCAGAATTTGGTACTGTTTTCTTTTCGAAAAGAATGTTTTTTTGTTTTTGTTTTTGTTTCTTAAATGTCTCTTCATATTACACCACTTGAATGTTAAGCATGATAAACATTTTGTAAAACTGCGTCTTAAAACATTTTATTTGGACACTTCACAGTCGGGGAAAAACTATCAAACCATCAAAAATAATCAAAAATAATGGTTATGCAATCAAGTACTAACTCCTGTGTGTATCATGTGACTAAAATTGACCGAAAAACAAACATGGAATATCTAAATGCACTGTTTTTGTCAGTACAATGCCATAGATATTGATGTAAGAACTTATGGGATTTTGGTTATTATAAAAAAAAACATAAAAAATGGATAGATATCAGTGTTAAATGAAACTATTATGAGATATTTTTGTTGTTATCATTATAGTTGTCCAAAAAAACACACCTTTAGTTGTACCAGGCATTAAAATAAACAAGAACTTAAAGATTAGGATAGGGATAGTCAGGATAGGGTGGGCTAATACTGTACTTTAGTGCATGATGTTAGGTAATTGTGACATCAAGAGTTTAATATAGTTAAAAAAAACAAAAACCAAATATATATATATATATATACAATACTATATCACACATTAAAATATTATAAACCTAGACTGAATCAAAATTCAGTCTAATTACCCCAAAGTTCCACAATGACTTAGTGTTACAGTAAATACATAATGAATTTGTCACCAGTACAAGAAAAGAATGATGTAATCTGTAACTGCTGTGTAACCTACTGAAGGAGAGGAAAGTAAAGCACTAAAATTGCCTTAATGTATACGTCTTATTTATGGAAAAGGATGTGTGAAGACTACAGATTTGAATCAGTAAAATACTATCATAATAAACTATAAATAATTTTAAAAAAGCAATTTTTTCATTGTTCTAGTGTAAAAAAAAGGAAAATTACACAAAAATCTTTATGTTTACAGATTGGTCTTTTACAGAAATGTGAGTTAAGTGCAATGTAAACAATTTCTGCCTCTTATAAAATGTTTTCCTTTTTTTTTTTAAGATCCACTGTGATGTGTAAGTTTTAATCATCATGTAAAAATAAGGAGCTGAGGCTAAATAATGACATAAATTGTTAAAATTGCACTTTTTTCTTATTAAATTTTATTTTGTTTATGTTTTTCAATTGTGTTTAAAGAATAGTTTGTAGACGTCAACATGCTGACAATATAATTTAAGTTTTTGTCGCTGTAAAAAATGAAGTTAGACTTTCAAATTTTGGAATTGCCATTATTTTTTATTTATATATTATTGCTATTTTTTTAGTGATGCGGCTCACTTCAGGTCATATTGGGCTGTCTGTGGCCCCTGAACTAACATGAGTTTGTGACCCCTGGTTTACACAGCCACATCTGAGAACTTAACTCCGTCTCCATCACAATGTCAAATGTAGGGGTTGCAGTCACGCTTTGACGTAGAATAAGGGTTAGGCTTGGGGATGCTGTGGTTTGGTTCAAGGTTAATTCAGTCTGCAGGAAATGAATGCTTGCATGTGTTTGTGAGTGTGGTTGGAGGAGCAATGTGTGTTTTTACGATGGCATATCCTCCGTGGCAGGCGCTGTGTCGTCCGGGGAGCTTTTGGCGGGAGCCAGGCTGGGATTAAAGGCTATGGGCTGTCCCACTAGTGGAATGCTTGCCGCATGGTCGCCAGGATGTCATGAGGGGTATTTGGAGTGGGGGTGGGGATGGGGGTCTGCTGGCGAGACATTCCCTCTTCTATGACTGTTTGGTACAACCTAATTTAATTTAATTCCCTGTGTCTCCCTCTGAGTTTGAAAGTGGTAATAGCAGTGTGTGTACAGGGAGTTAAAAAGGGCTCCTTCTGCTGATGACACATGCTCTGGAGGTGAGCAACAGGTCGACTGAAGGGCAAATTATCCAGCATTAAGTCAAGAGACTCACTGGTGGATGAGGATGTGTGTAAACATTCACAATCTCTTCTGGATAAGAGAGGAACTGAGCCAAGTTTTCTCTACACATTCAGTCTGAATAATCAGCTGCAGTTTCCTGATGTAATATCGAGGATTTAAACCATTAAAGAAGATCGGTTGCAACTGGCTGTGGTTTTGCAATGCTTCTGCAGAACTGGAGGCTTGAATGTTTCCTAAATAAAGAATGGATATTAGTGGACAGAGCCACTGAACCTGTATAATACAATGTAGGAAAGTAAAATAAATTTTACTCACAAGTGAAATTTTCATTGTATTTAGAAGCAATTCATGTTTTTACTCTAAGTAGTAAAGACCATAGTAGGAAGTAATGAAGTATAAGTACTTTGTTACTGTAAGTACATTTATGCATAAATATTTATACCTTATACTCCTTACATTCTCAGAAGAGACTCGTTACTTTTTCAAACTAAACACATGACAGTATGTAAAATACATTAATTCATTCACTGTGGAATTAGAAAACAGAAACATTTATGATTTTTCCTGGTTCAACAAGTATTGTTTCATTCATGGAAAAAAAATGCAGTTTTACTTTTTACTTTTGTACTTTTTTACTTTTGCTTAAGTAAAGGAGTTGAATTAGTACTACTTTTATCAGAGTACTTTTTCACACAAGAAGCTGTACTTCTACTTAAGTACAGAATATAAGTACTTTTGTCACCTCTGTACATCACATATTCATATGTGTTTATGAGGTTTAGACCTAATACATTCATCCACCTCTAAAACAGAACACACAACAATCATTCTGTTTACAATGTAGTAAACATGGTGTGATTTATTACATTCATATGTATTAAAATTCAAGAAAATGTGAAAGTAATCCAAGTATTCAGATTATGATGCTCAGATTGAGTAATGTAATAGATTACAGTACATATTACTTTTTTAGGGCATGTACTCTGTAATTTGTAATGGAATACATTTCAGAAGTAACCCTCCCAACACTGCATAAATATATACCCTACAAATAGTAGCCTTAAAGGGAATGGAAAGGAGTGCACTTAACATTATTATATTATTACAAATTAATCGAACAAGTATTTTTACTTTTATGAGAGTATTTTTTCACACAAATACTTAAGTACATAATGTAGGTACTTTTACCTCCTCTGGTAAAGACAGAGTCAAGGTTTTTAATTATTTCCTCCTTTTTACAAACAAGGTTATGCTTACATCTGAAAGTCCTAAGGGGATAAAAACATTACAAAAATGACAAAGACATGAGAATTATGATCATAGATGAAGGGAATTTGATAAATAAGACAAACATGAACAGAGGGGATTTGGGGTAAGGATGAGTAAAGTATTAACTCTTTTCCCCCTGTACCTTTAATGATGAGTTTTGACACCTCTGTTATTTCACTAAAGACGTGATTTGACGATCATTAGAACAGGTTCAGTTTTTTAAAATGTAACAGAGGCGGTGGAGGTGACAACAACCCATACGAGGACAACCAATAGGATTAAATAAAACTTTTTTGATTTTTTTTTCTTTATTTTTAATTTTTTTATTTTTATTTTTATTTTATTTTTTTAAATAGTTTTAAATTTATTTATTTATTTATTTATGATACATATACTTTTATTCTTAAAAAATGATAATAATACATTTTCAATGTTTTTATTCCCAATGTTTGCCAAGCTAGTGATAACTGTAGCCACTGGAAAATGAAACAACACACCAGAAAAATAAAATGTTCCATGAGTGGCCCTAGTATCATAAAAATGGGTTGTTCCTAGTAGACGTCCAAGGGGGAAAGAGTTAAGAGGCTGAAAAAGCAGGAGCAGCAGGATGGTGAAAGAGGATGAAATGAGTAAATATGAGCAGAGAGCTGGCAGACTCATGCGGAGGAGTAGAAAGTGATGTAGCAAGGAGCAGGAGAGGAGAGGAAGAGGAGGGGTCGGACAGAGGGGAGGAGAAGGCAAAGGCAGAAAGTGCAAAAGAGGGGGAGGAGGAGGAGGAGGAGGAGGAGGAGGAGGAGGAGGAGGAGGAGGAGGA
>JAPTGZ010000009.1:21018802-21028927 GCA_029814645.1 Fowleria isostigma
CAGACAACATAGCTCCTGGGATCATTCGGGCACTCAAACTCCCCCACCACGATAAGGTGGCAGTTCAAGGGGGAGATGTTTAAACTTTAGAATCCTTATTACAAAAACTACATTAACCCAAAAGGACCCAGTGTGACATTTGTGGCACTTCCCAAATTAATATTTCTTTATATTTAACCATACTTAAGCGGTGTTTTGCCATTTATTGTAATATTGTATTCTTTATTTTCAGTTTTTTTTGCAGTGAAAATCAGCTACTTTCCAACATTTAATCTAATCATGTAAATGTTCAAAAAGTTTAGAGTAAAGTTGAGGATTATTATATTAAAAACAGAGAAAACTGAAGATAAACTGACTTTTTTAGTCAAATCTATCATTAACTGAACATAAACCAAGTATGTCCATCCACTGCTATTGCGCCAACTCCATGGGTTTTACTGGTGAATCAATGTTGTAGAAGATGATGGTGTTTTCACGGTAACCGGAGCCTCTGAACGTTCAAATGGGTCATATCTGATGACCATGAAAAGATGAATAACTGTATTTTACACCACTTATTGACATCTATTAATAGGATTAGTGGATCAACAGGTTTTAAACATTTTAGATCAGTAGATGGTTTTGGTCAGTGGTGGATGTTCGGGTCTTTATGGGCTAAAAAAGATTAAATGTCAAAAAAATTTAAATTTGGGAACTGACACAGAAGTAGTGCTTAATGAATGAAAGAGAACAGTTACAACTTTATTGGATGATACTGTTTCCAACAAAAAACTAATTATTTAATTGTGCGGTGCAAACTGTAATTACCATCTTCAAGAACTCACACAGAAAATTGAGTCGATTTGATCAAAATTGTGGATTCTAAAAACGTTGCTTAGTGAATACTTACAACAGACATCAACACACAGGATATTCAAGCTACATGGCATATAACAGTCATACATGAAAAACAGTTCTAAAGAGGTGAGTTTTGACAAGATCTTCAAAATAAATGGATCCCTTCACTTTCTGCTGGATTCAGAAATTATTTAACTAAGTTTGTGCTGCAGATCAGTTCTTAATCCTTGTGTCTATCCACTTCCATGAGGTGATACATTAACACATGATGTTCATTTTGGCACAATTGCGGTTATGCATACTGGCACACACAAATTCTGACTATCTATGTGCAACAGTTGCACCTGCTTCATAAAATCATCTCCCATAAAGTCCTCACATGAAGACGACGATAGACGTGAGAGAATGTCCACATATGTTACATTTTACCCTCCGGTCATGGATGAGTAATACACCTTATTGGCGCAACAAGAGGTGGATGTAAATCTCTCACCTAGCAGCACAGAAGTCAAAAGGTTATCCTAAAGATGAGCGGTTAACTCAAACTGACCAATTTTGCACTCTTCAGATATCCTGTGGAGAGGAAGTGAAAGACGCGGTGTTAGCCTACACATGGGTTTAAGTGACTTCTTAACGTCAGCCTCCTCATCTGTCGGATGCAGGCCCAGTGACATGTCAAACTGGAGGCTGAGGCGGAGGCATGGCAGCATTGCAGAGTGCTTGTTCAGATCCGACTGGGCCGTCACCCTGTTAAACCACAATCACTGACACATGTAGAGGTTTAAAGGCATTAACCTCAGTGTGTAGGCCCGAAAACCACTTCCTCTGTCAGAATTATGCCCCTCAGCCGCGCTCGTCCGGGATAGGTACATTCAGGATTGTATATCTCAGATGTTTGGAAACACTCATAATCTGGAACATTTTAAATGGTCTTAGTCATTCATCTTTTTTTTGTTAAAACTTCGCAGAAGCTTGGTGTGATTAGATCTAACTATTGCCAGGCAACACCAGTTTACTGATCACTGTAACAGGGCGTGTTAAAGAAAATGTGGGTTTGTAGCCATTAGTGGAAGGTGTGATTTGTTGAACAGGGGCAGTGTGCACACCCTCACATATACCACATATTGTACTTACACTACAACACTTCCTCAAAGGGTAAACATCGTCTCTCAGACATTATATCATTTTACATTTGTTTGACAGTCTGGAGCAATCACAGCTCACTGTATAGCCAATGTTACCATTTATATAAAGTCGAAACTAAGGGAAAGGGAATGTTTGTGGTGTTCACTTTTAGAAAGGGAACCATATCTGACAGTCTTACTGGTCTGAGAGCAGATCCAGGTTAGGAAAGTCAGACTATTTGTCTCTTTCTTGTCTTTGAGTGTTTCTTTTGGACACAAGATAGAACATTATGCTACCACAAAATTGATTATAGGGAATTGGGGGATGGATTCCTGCAAAGGACAACAAGACCAAGATACAAAACAGCAAAGATGCAAAACAACCAAGATGCATGGGAAGAGCCACAACTTAATACTAGCATTTACGCAAAAAATTAACATCAGGTTTTGGCTCACAGCTTGTGGATTTTCTATGTTTAAATGTAAAAAAATGAGATTATCTATTTTTATTGTGGCTTTCTGTATTGTATTCAAAGAAACCATGGTCAAATAAACCCAGCTTTGTGTGAATTGACCATCAGCTGGTTTCCTCTTACAGTTCTATAAAAAATACAGTGGTCAAACTGCATTTATTTTTTTCCTTTCAACGTTCTTTTTATTGATATCAAGGTGAAACAGAAGGAAGTTATACAAAGAAAAACACTATTTTTGGGTTTTCCACATAACATAAAACTTCCACCCCATCCCATCCAACCCCCCACCCTACAAAATCCCAGGTATTGCATCCCAACCTAAGATTAAATAAATAAGTAGACAAATAAAATAAATAATATCATTATTTATGACACTCATCAGGCATCAACATTTGAAGAGAAAAAGACAGTGGAGTTGGTCTATGAGCCAGATTTGAGAGCAGTAGTGATGTTCGATACCGAAGATTTGTTTCCAATCTGAATACAGAATAAAATTCAGGCTGGTATCGGCAATACCAATCAGATACTAATACTTTGTACAGATACACTTAATGTCTTGAAAAAGGAAAAAAAAAAAAAAAAAAATACTGATGTAGATTCAGCTACGTATCATCTCTTCAAATTGCCTACAGCAAGTGGTACAAACAACTGCTGTATTATAATGCTAGGTGACTCACATCTAAATTGCAAGTAAAGTATTTAATCAAATAAATTAATGGCACAAGTTTGTCAATACCTACATTTTATACATTAATTATATTCATCTCTTCAGGGAAACCTTAGGGGAAATAAACTAGGCTTTTCTAGGCCTATGTGAGATTAATGCACATATTACAGTATTACTCTGAACTGAATTTATGTGTGGCAAGGTGAAGAGGGCCTGGGTGGGCTTCGAACCCCAGACTCCTGGGTGATAGTCACACATGCTAACCAGTCAGCCAAAGATATATCCCCCCGGCCAAGTCGCCATCAATTGGAGTCACAGTGACAGGACCGCTCACTGTCACATGCACATATTTGTTGAAGCATGTATTTAATTTGTTACTTATTTCAAAACCATATTTTTCATTTGAACAATTCGCATGAAGCACTCACTTAGGTGGAAGAAAAAGTAGTTCTCCCCAGCCACATGTCATTTAGACAAGATCTCAATAGTTGTTATTTTCCACTGTTTTCCTGTTAATGATATCTGACCTCAAATGACTTAAGTATCAAAAGTATCAATATTTTGATATGAGAATCGATTTTAGAGCATAAAGAGCTGGTATCGGCGGTATTGATATTTCAGTATCGATCCACACATCACTAGAGAGATGAGGTTCTGTTAAGTTGTGTAATGCATGTGTTATCCCCCATGACCTAGTTTAATACTCATGATTTATCAGGGACTGTTTTTAGTGTGTTAATGAAAGACATTATTACTGGGTTCCAGGTAGAGTAGAAGTGGTTTTTAGACCCCCTGAGTGTGTAATTAATTTTTTCAAGACTTAGTTGGAGCATAAGGTCACTATCCATAATGTAAAAAAAAAAAAAAAATTGGAATAATGTATTTTTATTGTGATTTTCTGTATTGTATTCAAAGGAACCATGGTCAAATGAGTCCAGTTTTGCATGAATTAACCATCAGCTGGTTTCTTCTTACAGTTTTATAAAAAATACAGTGGTCAAACTGCATTTCTGCATCATAGTGAAAATGTGTTTTATGCCCAGGCTGTTCAGAGTATGATCAGTAATTCCTTTGATTTTAGCATATAAAACATTTGTCTGATTCTTCCTTCCAATAAAGAAAACATTTTAACACACATTTAATGACTGCAGAATTTCTTTCCGCTGCAGAATCTGAAAAGACCTTTTACTCGATTCCGCCTAAAAAACAATCACTTGCCATAATCTGTGGTTTTAAAAGCGCCACTCAAATGATTTGTAATTTGTTCTACATGAGAAATATATAATATGTCAAACTGAATCAATCAATCAAAGAAAATTACACCATCATTTTCTTGGCATGGCGTGAGCTATTATATGAAATTAATAACACAAACATCATTTTACAGGATATTTGAAACTCATTAAGTCATGGAATGAACAGACACTTGTGAGAAATTCTAACTGGATCTATGATGTTAAATAGGAAACTGTTTAATGTACACTGTTGGCACAACTTCCAGATGAAATATCAGAACCCTCATACATCCGTCTTTTTGTGAAATTTCAGGAAGAAGTACTTAAGCTGGAGCAGACTCTTGGATTTAGTAGTCTTCCCCCTCTAACTTTGTTACTTAATGCTTTTTATATCCACTGTATCAAATAATGTACACTGAAGACAGATTTGTTTCATGTCCTATAAATCATCCATGGAAAGATATTTTCTCTGTAACATTACCAACACCATATACATTTCCAGCTCGATATGAAAAAAAGGAGTATTTCTGGGAATAAAAATGACTAATTTTTACAAAGTGAAAGACTTTAAAATAGGGGGTCTCAGACATGCAATGTGGCTCACCACAGGTTCCAATCCAGCCCGTGGGATGAATATGTGAAATGCAAAAATTCCACTAAAGATATTCACAAAAAATTTTGATCAGGTTCCACATACACACTGGGAAAAATATTATCACAATAACCTGTAAATACTCTCAACTTCAAATTTTTCCTCTTTGTAAATGTAAATACTTTCATGTAATTTACCTGTATTTACACTAAAACAAAGGATCCTTTCACAAAAAATGTAAATATCCAAACAAATATGAACAACCTGAAATATCTTAAGAGAAGTAAGTGTAATTTTAACGCGTCTGTTACTAAATATTTTGTATATTTGTAGATCGACTGTGATCTGTAAGCTATAATACATGTGTAAAATGATAAACTAAAGCAGAATATTGTTAAAATTACACTTATTTTTCTTTAGAAATTTTAGTTTGTTCATGTTATTCACATAGTTTTAAAGGGTCGTTTGTAGATGTAAACATTTTCATCATGTAAGGACAGTTTGGAGATTACGTTATTTATAATTATAAACTGAATTGTCCTGTGGGGATAAATAAAGTAGTTTGAATTTAATTGAATTAATTTACTATTTTACTGGTCAAATTTGGCTGAATTTGGCCCCTGAACTAATATGAGTTTGAGACCCATGCTTTAAAGCTGCTGTGAGGAGTTTGTACGTGATCTTGAAAAAGTCTCATTATTCTACATATGCCTGATCATAGTCCACAATTTAAATTGAGATTTTCAGCACCAAAATAGGTTATTTCCAAATGCTATTTCTCAGCTCCCTGGTCGGGTCGAACAGGACTGGAGAGATTTATGGCAGAGTTACGTCTCTATGACAACACCACACCGACCGGCAAAGTTTAGCAGTGAGAAGTAAGATCTGTGCGTTTACTGAAGAAAGGAATTTGTTGTATTAATTTAGTTGTAATGGTGGACACTGGAACTGGAGGTGTACCAACAGAAAGAAAAAGGACAGAAGGAGAAAGAGAGAGAGTGACAGAGCACAGGATCAAACACCAGTAAACGTCAGCACTGATTTTAACTATGAAGGAAGAGAGTTCAAGAAATGAAAACAAATCTGAAGTTGTCCCTCTTTATCTACACAGGTACTGAATGATTCTGTTTTTTATATATATGCACTGGAACTAGGGCTGCACAATACTGGAAAAAAACTGACATTGTAATTTTTTTTAACTCTGTGATATATATATATATATTGCGATATGAAAAAGTACTCAGGAGGATATGATAGCTGTGTGGTGGCAACATAAATGCTCAAACAAATGTTTGTTTTTGTTGATTTTACTCTGGTTTCTTGCTCATTTCTCAATGTTGTCACCAGTGACTAACTCCAGATTATTAAGAACGATTGTGATTGGTGGATCGCCGTGCACAGTGTGTGTCAGGTACCCCTGAAATTAGATGATAACATGTTTAGTTCATTTTCCTACTACATTACAGGACCTGCAGTGTGACTATTGTGCACACGTACATTACAATAACAATGCTCAAACATAATACTGTACAGCTTTAACTGGAACATTTGACCAGAGTGGCTGTTGGTAGTTCAAACACGTAGTAAATGCTTCTGCGTTAGCCACATGGCTAGCTCTTTGGTGTTGGTAAATATGCTTTATTTCAAGCATTGTTTCAAACTAAGGGCTGTGTAAGGCAAGACTGAAATGTCTCTGTATGGAGTTGAATGTTGATACAGGGCCTGGACACTAAGCCACCCCTCAGGAATAAAACCATTATAAAAGAAGAACAGCAATTTCTGAAGAAATTGCACTAATAATATTTTAAATTGTGGACTATGATCAGGCATATGTAAAAATGAGATTTTTTCAAGATCACTTAGAAACTTCTTATGGTCCCTTTAACAGCAAAGGAAGGAAAACATGAATGTAAAAAGAGTAACTGTGAAGAATGCTAATGTGGTTATTCTGTGTTTGTTTTGACAGGTACACATAATAGCTGTAAAAGATTGCTATCAATGAACATGAAAATACAGGAAAGCAATGGAACTTTATCTAAAATGTTACTTCACCTCCAATGAGAAACATTTTTCTAGCATCTAATTTGGTTTATCTGGCTCAGATCAGGGATAATTCAAGCAAACACAAATGGTTTTGTTTCCTAACATTTAAGATAAACAGCTCTTTGGTCAGGAGGGTCAGCCAAAACCTTTGGCTCTGTGTTTTCTTTTTTGTATTGCATGTACTAAGTCCTTCACTATTATTGTGTGTTACTTCCAATGCTTTCTTTTTGAGTTTGCTTAATAAATGATGATCACTTCCATTCCAATCAGGATCATTTAAGCCTCAGACAAAACAGAGCTCACCAGCGACGCACATTCCAGCACTGATCTGTCTGATTTTATACCACATGAGACACGTCGTATGGGATGTACATTTAGCGATGCATGCCATGGCTGCACGTCTACCGTACAATTGTGGTTCACACATATTTGTCCCAGTATACCACATGCTCTCAACATATATCCAGGGAATATGTATGTATATGTGACTGCAGACAAGAACAACCTTGCCATATTTAGAAAATGCGTTCTTATGTTTTACCAGCAAATCAGATGTAGTCAGTACATTTATCTTCAGGTAATTAAAACATGCCTCATTTTTACACAGAACAACCACACTCTGAATGGTTTGCAATAGTCGGTTTACGGATGCATCTGTCAGTACCCTGTAATTTGTCTGATTTCTGAATCTTTCCGTACTTTTATTTATATTTTGGTCTGAAAGGTTATGGGGTCCAATGTGGGAAAAATGCTGCATCGTATTCAAAATCATCCTCTGCTTCATAATCTACAGAGAACACAGATTAGCATTTAGCCTTTATAATTCTGAAAACAAGGAAAAGTGGAAAGTAAAAGGTACAGATATTTTTATCAGTCATATGAGTGTAACAGGGTCATTTATTGGGCAGCAATGTTGGTATGTAAATAATATTGTTTATTGTTATAATTACACAAAATCTGTTTAGTATATTTTTATTTATTCCCCATGCAATGCAAGGCACAGGGGACTATTATTTGTCAGACTGCATGATTTATACATAAAACATGTGGCCTAGAGCATTGGAAATAGACCAAAACATAGGATTACAAAAATGTGCAGCCTGGTCTCGAAAGATGTGCTATTATCTGGATTGACATTTGATTGCTTTTGTTAAAGTTGCAAAAAACTGGGCACATTTATCCATCTGAAATGAATTGGGCCATTTTCAAGTGGCTACCATTCCCACACGAGTTGTCCTAAAATTATTTTGAAATACGACAAATGTGCGTTCTGGCCCAGAGATTATATACTTGACACATCATAACGATATCCTGTGCAGTTTTTGCACTAGAACGCCAAATCAAACCCCATTTACATACAATGGTGACAGCTGATTGGCTGATATCAGCCCTTAACTCTTAACTCTGAGTGGAGAGGGTTGGGTTTGGTTTAGTTTTTTAATTAATATTTTTATTGAACAAGCACATCCATTTTAAAATAGAATTTACAAAACTTTTGCTTTCTTATATTTTACACTTTATCAACATCAGTGAAAGAAAATCAACATAAATGGGGGTGGAGTAGCCACTCATTTCCTAAATTTGAGAGAGTTGGGTTTTTTGTTAGAAAATCTACAAACACTTTGTCATAACCAAGACTCTGACCCCCCAATATTTCTTGCTTTTATACTTAGTCACGTCCACCAATCTGGTAAGAGACAAGCACATGGGTTACATTTTCTTCAGGAAATGTAGGAAAGTCTAGTTTCAGTTAATACCTGACAGGTTGGGCCTTGGAGTCAGTATGTGGAACTTTTAATTTGAGTCTGTACCCCATGAGTGCTTTATGGTGTGACACTCCCCCATTATAACTGCTGTTTTCATAGCTTTACCTTTTCCCTATTGTTCCTGATCTCTGGGAGAGGTATGCGAATTTGCAGTCGGGGAAAATGTCTGTTTTAGCCTCTGCTAATTTCATTTTTAAGTGTACTGCCTAGCTTAAACTTTCTACAAAGTGCCTATGATGAACCATTTATGAATCATTTAATCTGTGTAGGGGTATACTTATGAATTGGGCTGAACGGGTTTTTTTGTATTTTTGTGCTGCTTTCCTCAGAAGCGAAAGAGAATAAATGGAGACTGCCTCCAAAGGCGAACATGTATGAGTCGTATCCTTAAACTCAACGCTCACAAAGCAGAATCCAACACAACCGGTTACATCGAAACCAAGAAAGGTCAGAGAGCTGTTTATTTTAAGTGCATGCACTAGCCAAGAGTTTGAAGAGAAAGTTTACACACTCCCAATTTACTTTGGTCTCAGTTATGCAAATTTACAACCTGGACAAAATGCAGCTCAGGTTGGGGATGCCATGCTCAGCTGTTATTCCTTCCACTGCAGACTGACGCTGCCAATACAGAACAAAATGTAACCTCTTTTGATGTAGAGGTTAAAGCAGAAAATAGTAATTACTGTCTAAACAAATTATAAAAACCACTATTTCTAATTTTTTTAGTTTGCACTTGAAAGAGTTGAATTTTTCACTCATGTCGATCACACACAAATGATTGTTTATCCATAAGTTTGAGTTTTTTGAGGAATAATTCAAGAGTAAAAGTTTCCAAACAAATCTAACTACAACCAGTTATAAATAATTGATTCCTTTTCATGTCATTATATTCGGTTCCATCTGGTCATAGTCACTTCCAAAAACTGAAAATGAGTGAGACTTCATGTGGACTGGAGGTCAGCAGAGGTCACAGTTAAGAGGCCACAGGGCTCTGTTACATCACACATACAAAGTCATGCTGAAGATGTCTGAACGCTGAGGGACTTTCATGGACCTATAAACCTCTTTCCATGGCATGCAGCCGGTGCGGTACTTTATTAGACATGTAAATAATGTAATGTTAACATGATAAGCTGTGTTCTCATTGTTTACATGCTAAGCACACTGTAACTTCTCATGTGCATGAATAGTTTACTTGGCATTTGACGTTATGGTGTTTAAGCATTAAGGACTTAATATGGGATAAGGAAACTGTCATAAAGGATCGTACCCATAAGATAGAATTCTGTACATAATATAGAAATGTATTCTACGGCGTATAAGGGCCACACAAGAAAAAGAAATTGCTTGTCACTACGAGAATAAAGTCGTAATATTACGAGAATAAA
>JAPTGZ010000009.1:21216723-21229455 GCA_029814645.1 Fowleria isostigma
TAATACTGTAATTGTACAGGTCAAATTATAGAAAAGGGCATTATCTTTAATCTTTTTTTTTTTAAGTGATCAGAGCAAATAACACTCCACAAACCTTGGCCAGGTCCTAATAATAAAAAAAATAAAGTAAAGAATATGAAATAATATTATAATTCAGTAATTATGATCTACTAACTAAAGTGGTATTTACAGGTTAGATCTCAATTCGTTTTATTGTCATTAAATTATACCAGAAAACTGCACGGCTGCACTGAAATAAAACAAAACCAGATTTCACAAGTACGCACACAGAATTTCCTCGACGTCTGGACAGCATTACGTGGTGTAGAGAGGAACCCCCCTCACCCACCCCCACCCCCATCCAACCCCACTCTCCTAATTATAGTCTGCATCATTGGAGTCTCAGGGCTCTTGAGAACATGTTTTATCACAGTATTGCGGCACATGCACACACTAAGCAGTCCTCAAACAGAAATATATGGGCCCAATTCAAACTACTGAGCTCAAGTGGTCTTCTGTTGTGGCAAACGCAGATCTCATTTACATACGACAAGAGGAAATACACAGAGAGAGAGGACAGAAGTGAAAAGTCAAGAAAGGCCAAGTCTCTAAATGTCTGGTGGAATCATTTGATTTTACTTGATGATGATAGACAACAAAAGAGTCCTGTGGGAACCGTAAACAGCCCGCACCGCAAACGATGGCCGAGCGGGTATCATGTGATGGTGCCTGGAAGCGTCTGTCTGTGAAGGAGGGCAAAATGGGAAGTGTGATGGAAAGGCAGAGGCCCAACTGATAAACACAGCTACAGGGTAATCTACATAAAGGCCTGCTGCGTCGCTCACAGGGGATGAATAATGAGCCGGGCTGCATGTAAACTGTGGTCGGAAAACAACAAAAGCTGCTGACTAACTGTAGTGGTGTGTGGCGAGGTGGGGACGCCCTGTCATTTGGGCTCATGCCTGCACAGGGAGGCCTCAACCCTCTCACCTAAACATGCTCCTTTTGTCTCAAGTAGAGCACGACTGAGCCTCTAAAAGCAGCTTTAAAGCCTGCTTTTAGTGTATTAAGAAGTGAGTAAAGTTTATTTATAAAACACCTTTCAAACCAGAGATACTGCGCTGAGTGCTGCGCAGTGCAGATACAGGCTAATTTTTTTAAATAATAAATTAAAGTGAAAGAATTGAAGTATGCAAGTTATAGTGATATCCACCTATAATCAATTTACACATATACTTTTACCCTCTGGCTTTTAACTTGGCAGAGTTGTGTGGTCCTCTGTGTCTTTAATTCTATGTTTTATTATTTTTGACTATTTGATTCGATTACTTTATTTACAGCATTGTTGCAATTTTATGTAATTACTTACAATTTTTATTGCTTTTAATGCATTTTGCAACAGCGTATTAGGGCCACATAAGAAAATAAAATTGCTTGTCACTACAAGAATAAAGTCATAATATAATGAGAATAAAGTCGTAGTTTTAAAAAAATCATTATTTAATTAAATTAATGCCATAATTTTATGACATTAAAGACATAATATTTCGAGAATAAAGTCATAATATAGTGAGAAAAAAACTCATTATTTAACAAAACAATGTACTTTTATGAGGGGGATAACATCTGGTTTGATCTGTTGGTCCAGTTCAACAGAAGTTAAGTTGCTGCTTAGCTTGTTGCATTTGCTGTAACTGGAAACTGTTGAATTTATTTTCAAAATATTACGAGTGTTAATATTCTATATTTTTTTAATTTTTGTTTTTTGGGGGTTTTTTGTTTTGTTTTAGACTGAGATTTACTTTATTGTCAATCAATAATCGCACCATCATTACACATTAAATGAGATATTGATGCTTTGGCTCACATCAACATATAAAAGAATAAATTAAAACACATCTTAGAATACAAAATAGTGACAGTAACTTAAATAGCATATTATATACATACATAGATATATATACATATATAAGAATAAAGTGACATTTAGTGAATAAAGTGACATTTAATATGATTGCACTGATTTGAGGAGAGCAGGTTGGAGTCCAGATGGGGGTTTGTTATTGTATATGGCTATTCATCAGTCTTAAGGCCGGGGGGAGAAACCAGTTAGTTAGTTTGTTAGTTAATTAGTTAGTTGTTTTGTTTCTCTTCAAGTTGGCTTATGGGTTTGAACTAAGAGGGGGTTTGGTTTGGGTGGGATTTGAAGTTCGGTTACTGTAACTGATGGTGTGAACTGTACGTGAAAAATGTCAATAAACAAATTGGGGGAGGGGATACACTGAAAAAGTCTCATGATATCCATTTATTTGCAGTAAAGAATACAAATATGCAGAATTAAAATAGTACAAATTAAAAAAGAACAAAAAAAAGTTACAATAAGTTATCAGTTTGTTGTTTGACTGATGTGGTTCAGTATCTTCACTCTCCGTTGACGTTCGATTTGTTGTCCTCCTTGGTGCTTTTTTTATTGAGTCCACTGAAATACTTCTCTCTGAAGGCGTTGTGTCCCTGGTATGGGCTGAACCGAGGGTCTGACAGATGAGCCAGGCCGTCCAACTCCTGCAGACACACACATTTACACCGTTACCTGAGTGACCTGACAGGGTTTTAATGCCTGAATTTAATTTCTCATGTAGAGTCTCTGCCACCTCGAACAAGTTCAATTCAGAAATCTTTATAAGACAATTATGAATGCAATTTAAGACATGGCTGGAGATGAGTTAAACCAGTCTTTCTCAAATGGGATACTTGTACTTAAATAATGAAAATTAATGCTGAAATATAAAACACAATAAATACATCCATATAATAGTTTTATTGTCAATCATCTTACTTCAGTGTTCGTAACATTTAAAGAACATTTCTATCTTATATTATTCAAAATAAGTTTATTTGAATAATTAGGGCCAGAGTGCTAGCCATGCAATGGCCTGTCACGCATTTTCAGGCGTGAAACATCAGTTTTTTGGGGCAAAGTTACAAGTGGCGACAAATTTTTTTATATTTTCTAGGTTTTGTAAACAAACCTTCCAAAATGGCTCAGTAGCGCCCCCTAAAACAACTACGACCACTACTCCCAGCAACATGCTTCAATTAGAACAACATTTGGTATACTTAAGTTTAAATAATATTTTGTTGTTGTTGATGAAAGGTTCATTTATTAATTAATGACCAATTTATTTATTTTTCTTATCAATGAAAGAGAGCACTTTTAAGTTTATATTTTGCACAAAATTTAGTTATAAAAATGTGTTATTTTTTATATATTACAGTTAAATATATGTTGTTTGAAAATATAAACCGACACCTTTGGCTGAGGAACAAATTTTACCAAATATTTTTTTAATTAAAAATACTGAAGCAAGAGTTGGAGGTACTTGGATAAAACAGTATGTTACAGGAGATACTCCACTGTAAAAAGTTTGAGAAACTCTTGAGTCAGATGACGCTAGTGAAAAACAGAACAATAGTGGGTGATGGTAGGTGTTTGCTGGTGGCTTTTTACGGTGACTGTGAATCTAATGACTTAAAGCTGCAAGAGCTGACGTCAGAGGAATAAAAATGCCAGTGTTTCTCCTCTCGGAAATCAAAAGATGAAATGGAAATTATAGATAAATTGATGTTGTTTTTCAGGTCGTTACTGAAAAATGAAGCCATTTTTCCAAACTCCTGTGTTGTAGAGAAGCCTCTGATGGGCTGTGATCAGTGATCGATGACTACAGTTTTCGATCCCACCTCTCTGAAAACACCCCTGAGCAGCCAAAACCTCACATCGGGGGTTTGATTTTCTACAGCCAAGACTTAGGTGCAGATTTGTTTATTCTCAAACCACTTGAATTTCAATTGAGTTTGAGGGAATTATGGAATTTTTGCAATGCCAAAAAACTAGTCATGGCCACAAGTTTTGGCAGTCACATAAATGTGATTTATTTGCCGATGAAAGTGTTTGAGTGTTATAAAATACTTATAATTGTTCTTCAATGTGCCTCAGAAACATATGGAATAAAATCCAAAAGTACTGAAGCAGTTGAGCTCGATAAAAACAAAATATGTGTCAAAGACAAAACTTTCAGCACCGACTTGTATTACATTAATCCCAAAATTCCGAATTTTAATGTTTTCTTAGGTGTAACAGGATTCAGATTTGTTATTTTTAACAGATTTCAGACAAACTCTTAAGATTTAGGTGATTTTTTAAGGACACACAGATGTCCTACTTGAAACCGCACTTACTATAGCAGCTGCTTTCTAAGCCAGGGAACCTGCCTTTATTTTTACTCCTCACATATTAGTTTAGACGTTAAGATCAATTTGCCTGAACTAGTTTAGCAAAAATACAAATAAATTAAGCTGAAAAAGCGGAAGTGGCTGACAAGCAGATGCCACATGACTTATTTAATGGTTTAAAGGGTTCATACACATTTTTCAAGGTCAAATTTAAGCCCTTTTCAACCACTTTTAAGGGTAGTTTTTCCTTCTTTTTGTTTTCCCCCAGCACAGCCCCTTAACACTGGGGTAAAATACATAACAACACAAATATACATACTCTTTTTTTCTTTGTCACGATGATATACATTGTCTTATGTTATAAAATTCTGTTTCATAATAGCAAAAACTTTAGACATTAAAGAAGAACACAAAGTTTTATCCAAAAACAGGGAAGCCACTTGGTGTTCTTCAGACACACAGACAAAGACTAAGATAAAACATTTACCTGGAGTCGATCTGAGAACACCTGGAAATTTCCTTTTTTGACATAAACTTTTCTTTTTTCAAAATGTATCATCTCCCTATAAGTAGCTTTGGCTTGAGTTAATATTAAAAATAAATAAATGAATCACATCACAGAGTTATAATTGCTTGCACTTTCAAAGACTGAAACTAAAATTGTATCACTTTTAAGACCTTGAAAATACATTGAAATTTAAGCATTTTCAAGAATTTTAAGCACCTACATGAATTCTGGGTTTACGTTGAAACAGTTCTTTATACTGGGTTCCTACAAAATTGAAATTTTAAAATTTCATACTTTTTCCAGACCCTAATTTCCAGATGTCTTGGTAAAAAACTTCAAATAACTTGTGACATTTCATTTGAATAAATCAATGTGTATTACGTAAATAAATTATAGCATTAATATTTTTTTTTCATTATTTTGAATGTGTTTCATTATTAGGACTCTAAATAGAAGTAAGTTTATTATTAAGAAAGCAAAAGTAATGTGTTTTTGTTGTATAGATTTGAGATGGGGGCAGGATTTAATGAGTTTTCTTCTTCCCACTCCTTTTTGAACAATACATATTAAATTTGTGCTGTATGTGCTCCCACACAACCATTTTAGCTGCATTAGCATGCACTTTATAAAACCAGATCAATCCATTTCTTTTTTTAGATATTCATAATTTTATGTTTTAGAAAATAGAACCATGGTATTATTATTAACAGTCTTGGAAACAAGAATATTTTTCCATACATTTGTTTCTATTTTCCATACTTTTCCATACCTGGAAATTTTTAAAATCAAATTCCATACTTTTCCATACTTGTGGAAGAACCCTGTTTATATCTTGTATTTCTTTTAGTCAATTAAACACATTCAGTCCCGTGTTTTTGCGCTGAAACAGGAATGTGCCTGTGTACTGTACATTGACGATGTATATGAAATATTAATCTGTACAGTTAAACAGTTTGTCTTGGCTTTAAGGTAGCCGCTGGTCAATGGAGGGATGAAGGGAGGACAAGAGATTCTGGGAAGAAAAATAATGAGGTGAGCCGAGTTGGAAGTGATGACTCGAATGCTGGGGCTGTAATTTGTCAGTAACACCTCTCGGCCACCAAACACATGATGTCACACCCCATAAATAAGAAGATGTGAGGTTTTTCTGTGCTAAACTGTAGGAAACACTGAGGGAAATTAGACTGGTCTCTTTATCATGCCTTCACAGAAACAGTGTAGACGTTCGCACAACAGGTATACAAACAGGCAACCACGTACACGCACAAAACACCGTGGACGGATACAGATAGGTGAAGAAAAACTCTGCAACCTGACAGATACCAGTCAGATGAGATCAAACAGCTGTGTGTTTGTGTGTGCGTGTCATACAGGACGCTTTATGGGAGCAATTTGGGGTTTTGAAGTGGGGTGGATGTCAGATCCAAAGATGGATTGTTTTCTATACGATGTGTGATTAAACCATTTAGGGTTCTTCTATAAAAGAAATGATCCAATCACAGCCAGATGGGGAGGATTTACTCCAGACAGACAGAGACACCACTGCTTCCACCACTACTTGGGATGACATGTAAAAAACACATACATACATGTATGACACATATGTGGTTACATATACAAACAAGTCCATGAACTACGCATTAAAAACATGAAAGAACAGGCACACATGCTCTCATTTTACATAAACTAAGTTGTGTCTGTGTGCCGTTCATGCTAAAAAAACTATAAGTAAACACACTCAGCGGCACACACAGGTTGTTACCGTGTGTACATTGAATTCTGAAAGCTTCCTACCACAATACGCAACTTAAAACAATATCTTTAGGAAACTTCCGATCAGAAACCATATCTAATTAGATGTTGATTAAAGGTCTTTACACACCCAGGAAGGGTTTGAGGCCATTAATTCATGTTTTTATATATTCTCAAAACACTGTTTATGTCATGTGTACTTCCACAGAGAAAAAAAAACAGGCTTTTTTTGGAACACAGACAATTTTTGTGAGCTTTCACAGCACAAAGAAAGCCATTAACCAATCAACCATCCACCATGGGACAGCAGTGTTGGACCTGTAGAGTTCTAGTGTCACTGTTTTGTGTGGAAAAAGCACCCAAAACAATAACTGAGAGACTAGTCTATCAGCATAGCAAGGATCTTGTGTCTTGGTAGTTGTTCTCGGTTCACTATCAAGAAGAACGATGACCTGAACAAATAAGAACCTACACAGATGAGGATCTTATGATATGTGAATCAGATCTTTGTATATTTGTTGTTGTTTTTTTTTGTTTTTTTTTTTACCAGACAAAGACAATTGAACAGAAGATACTGGATCACTGGTGATGTTGAATGTTTTACTATTTGTGTCAAACTACCTAGTGTGAATATATAAAAGTTGTAAATTCACATCACCACCAGTATGAACAGTTTTGATAAAAATATTAGTACATTTGAAGAGTTCTTTTCCAAAACGCTATAAATGCTGAATTTAAAAAAATTTTAGTTGGTCATGCCATTTCTTTGTTCCATCATGCCAAATCACTATATAATCCTGTTTTAAATTTACTGTAAGATGCAGTTTTTCCAAAACAATTTAAGTGCTGAACCTCTATTTAGCCAAAATGCAATATGTCCTCTTGACCAATCAGAATTCAGCAAGTGTTATCATTATTATCATTACTTTTTACAGGTTCAACACTGAATGACTATTAACCTGAATGTGTTATATACAACTTAAATGTAGTGTTAACATTGTTGATTTTTTTATTTAATGGTGCTATTTGTATGTGTGTTGTTTTCAGTTTATTTGTTTTGTGGTGAACTATACTGAAACATAAATTTTTAAATATTTATTTTATTTTATTTGAGTCCTTGATGTCATATGTTGCATGTTCTCTTGGTTTTTTTTAAAAGACAGAAACCATACATTTTTTGGAAAAAAAAAAATAAATAAAATAAAGATGGCTTTATAGCATTTTGAAAAAAAATAAGTGAATAAAATGAACTAGAATCACGAGTATAGTTGTTTGATTTAACAATCATTGTTCAACATATTCAGACTGAGCCACCAAACCATTTTAACAGGATAAATTTAATATTAATAAAATTTGTGGGTTGAGGTAAAAAAAAAAAATCCTTTTCCTGAAAAGTATTAAAATAGATTTATAATGTTTTTGGAAAAGAGCTCTCCATTTTTTTTAACTTCATTCTAACGTATTCTTGTTCTTAATCCTGATTTATTGATACACTTAGAAGCGTATGTACACACCTCAGGCTCCTTGACCTTTTCCATGGTGATCAGGCGTCGGGAGGTGTGGCTGGACAGCGTCTGCTCACAGTTACTGATGAGTCGGAGACATGGATGAAGAGGAACCATCTCCTCACAGTATCTGAAAAAGACACACATATATATATACTGTTAATCACCAAGATGGGAGACATGAGAGACACATCAGACCATGACCAGAGGATGGCATGTTAATCCGTCTTTCATAGTTCAGTCAAATCTGGAGGCCACACCAGTGCTGTTCAGATACAGATACACACTTACTCACCAAATGTCAGTATAACACCATCCAATATCAATCAGCACTTCTTTGTTCAGTTACTAAAGTTTAGTTTTTTTTATTTAGTCTTTCAGTTTGGATTTTAGTCTCACTTGAGTTTTAGTTCATTAGTGGTTTTGGTTCATTCTGCTGAACTGACCAGTTGTATTACAAATGCAATCAGTAATCGCTGTTTATTAAAAATGCCATATTGTTCATAATAGGCCTTTTTCCACTTCCACTTCTAACTTCCAGTTAGTTTTGGTGTACTAATACATGTTTACAGTTAATTTCTCTGATATAATTGCATCCATACATGTTTAAGTAGTGAAACTGGGGATGGGAGTAAATAAGTTTGACTTCTTCTCACTCCCTTTCAGGCTACTACGGTTTTATATTAATAGTGAATTGCTGTATATATTCATGTATTATGTATATTGTGTACACAAACTTTTTAGAACCAATGTCTCTATGTATACTTCTCAGTGTATATCTCTCAATGTATATTGTTTGTGCAAAATTCTTTATGTATATCTGTGTACATATAACGTACATGTACAGTCTCTGTATTTCTACATGAACATTCTTCCTGTTTAATTCAATATGCATAGTTTGACATTTACATTCTATAAGTCGACTTGTTCTTTTGTATGTGCGCAATCCTTCCATGTATGTCTGTGTACACATGTATGAGATGTGTATGAACAGTATTGAGTATTGTACATGTACATGAAATTGCCACTGTACATGGAGTGCACGAGCTCAAAATGAAATAAAATGAAATGAAATAATGAAATGTATATAATAAATCTTGTACATGGAGAGGAGAAGCTCGAAATAAACAATAAAAATGAAAATGAAATGAAAATTCTTAGTTTTTGTGGAGTGTTCTGTTTCCCTCCTACAACCTAATCACTAAACATGTGAAAAGCTAAGGTAGATCATTTGCTGTTGAAGGTGGAAAAAGTGAGTCTGACCCAACAGGTCGACTGCTGACTCTGTCATCACTGGCCCGGCCAGGTTAGGGCCTATTAACAGTGGATGATGTATGTGTTTGCATATTTGTGTCAGTAGCACTTTCTCTTAACCACCATTGAAGTAGCAACACAGCCGACTCAAAGCCAGATTTGCACATCGCTGTTTGTCTGCACTGTTGCCATGGCTGCAAGTGGGCCTCGGCAGTTACGGGATGTTTGGTCGTCACGGTGACTAGCTGTGATCCGGCCAGGAGATAATTCTCTCCTGCCAATCAGGAGCTGTTGGTGGAAAACCAGACCTGTTGAGCTGGTGTTAATGTTTGATGAGAGGCAGTGGTTGTCTGTTACCTCTTTTGCTTTCATTTTTTATTAGATTCTGAAGAACATTTTCACACAAAAAGCCACTGCTCGCAAGCTGAGTTTGTAATTTTTGGCTGCAAAATAATATGCAGTTACAGTGCCTTTGCATTTTTCTTTTTTTTATTTCGCCTAGATGTTAAAGGTTCAGTGCATAGGGTTTGGCATCTAGAGATGAAGTTCATTTATTCGTTCTACTGCAGAAACATGACACACTCCACAGGAGAGGATCTTCTCCCTTTGCAGATAAACAAAAGAGGCCACTCAAAGATTATTATCAGGAGATTATACCATAATAGTAAGTATTATATAACATTTATGCCAATAAATCCTACAAAATCTTACACGCTCATTCTTCTACTATTATTTAAGAAGTAAATAAATACACTTTGTATGACACAGACTCACAATAACTATTTTAATTAACCCTTTAACTACCCCACCAAGAAAAACCTAATGAATTTTTTTTTAATTTATTCCCTTGGTGAGTAATTTCTCGATTTTTTTTTTTAATCATACTTACTTACATCAGCAGAAGTGTCAAAAATTGCTTACTAATTTAATACTTTCAATATATTCATGATGTACTACACTAAATGTTTAATATTTGCAGCAATAGATGAACAGAGATTTAGATTTTATAACAAATAGTCCATTATGGGAGTGGGAGTAAATAAGCTCTGCTTCTTCTCACTCCCTTTTCGGGTTACTAGGATTGTATATTAGAAGTGAATTGCTGTATAAAACTCTGTATTATGTACATTGTGTACACATAATGTTTTATAACCAATGTCTCAATGTATATTTCTCTGTGTATGTTTCTATATACATATTTTATGTATATTTCTCAATGCATATCTGCTCATGTAAATGTCTCCATGTATATTGTGTTTACAGCAAGCTCTCTGTGTACACATAAGACGTATATGAACAGTATTGAATATTGTACATGTATATGTAATTAGTATTCTACATAGAGTGCATAAACTCAAAATAAACTGATAAACATAAACACAAACACATTATTTCATAATGATTTAATTTTTCTACTCTTACAATAAAGAAAAAAACATGCTTAAAAAAATTATTACATATCTAATTACAGGTTTTTTGATCAGAAAGGCTTCTTATACTATCACATGACAAAAAAGTATTCATATCTTTTATATATTCACCAAAAATGCTCCAAATATCTTTAGTGATTGTCATCTTTCTTGGTTTGATTAGGTTCAGATAAGTTTGATACTCCACTAATTAAAATATAGGGACTCAAAATGTGATAAACCATATGGTCGAGCAAACAGTTAAAGGGTTAATCATTTTTCATAGTTATCTATAATCATCTCCTTTTTATAAGAAGCACATTATCATTTACCATTGGTCAAGTAAAGCCCAAAATCTGAAACATCTACAAACGCATACTGGAGTAAAACATTTTGACCTGAAGGTGACTGTACTATAGTTGTCTGTCACTGACATAAATATTTCCTTACAATACAGCCACTTTATTTCCTTGCGTCACTTGTTTATGTTGTAATCAGGTAACTTTATGACGGCGACGACTGATATTCCATAATCTGTCTTTAAATGTTATGGGGGAGAAAGAGAAGAGAGTTGAAGGGGTCTGACCTGGTCTAGACACAGCCTTCTGCTGACAGGACTTTGTGCCACCTGTCATCACATGCGCGCGCGCGCGCACACACACACACACACACACACACACACACACATCTTCCCTACTCTCACGAGACACACACACAAACACACAGTCGTCACTGTTTCAATCCCGGCCACAGATACACACATATCTGGGGGTGACAGAAACTCGATATCTCCCCTGTAGAGCCCCAGATTAGGCCCAGGAGACAGACTAGGTTTGGGCTTACATACAGAGACGCACAATCCCAAAAACACATGAGCCCATGCACAAAAACATACACACACACAGCTCAGCCTTCGGACTTAGCTTCAGACGTTTATTTTGGCACCGATCTGCAACAGATACACAGTCGAGCACTGGTAGATGAGGAGCAAAGACAAATGTGTGAACATGATGACACGCATGTATGAATGTCCTCATGCATGAGACCACACACATTTATGCATGTGCACTACGGCATCCACGCACAAACACACAGGGGCGCAAACTACACATGACAATTTCTCAGGAATTTTCGGGGTCACAGGAGTCAATGTCCCTATTTATTACATGACAAGGACAGAGAAGGAACAACTGGAACACTGGGAACAAGCACAAATCGCAATAAGAATACATTGGTTTTAGAGCTGCACAATACACTGCCTGGTCAAAAAAAAAAAAAAAGTCACACCGCCTTTGGTTTTGATTCCAGGAGACATTCACTGTGACATCTTTTTTGTCACATAATGCTTATGTAGTGTCACAATAAGGTTCATAATATTTTTTTCATCCATAGTTGCATTAGTTTTTGATGATGGAGAATCACACCGCTGCATCAGGTCTTCATCACACTGTAAATTATAATAGATAATCAAAATACAAACAAAAAATAATTCCCAACACTGCTTAGTTCTTGTGCAAAAAAAAAAAGAACAACCCTATTTACCTTCTTACATCAAACATAAATGTCCACATAAAAAAAAAAAACCCAACTATCCTAATACCCTATAAAGACAGTCCATAGTAGGTCATTAATGGAGTCCCTGGTCCGGTTGGGATTTGCTGTTATTTTTTCCATAGTGTAAACCTTGATGAGTCGTTCTTTCCATTGATCAACAGTAGATGGTAACAGCTTACACCAAGACACAGTTCTCAACTTTGCTGCTTTTGATTCAAAGATTCAAAGAAGTTTATCTATCACTCAATCAGAGAAAGCATGAAACTGGTTACTGAGGACCCATATTAGCCATAGCATTTAAAATCAATAAATACTTAATAAATAATTAAAAGTTTCAACATCGACTAAAACCTAAGGCTAATAATAAAATAATTTTAAAAAGATAAGTAAAATATACACATCTAAAATTTAGCTTTAACCCATAAGGACCCACTGTGACATCTGTGTCACTTCCCAAATAATTTTTTCTCTATATTTAACCGTCCTTAAGTGGTTTATCGTCATTTATTTAAAATTATCT
>JAPTGZ010000009.1:21240769-21251621 GCA_029814645.1 Fowleria isostigma
AAACAAATGTACCTTTAGTTGTACCAGGCATTAAAATGAACAAGAAATTGAAGAAAACATAGGGTGGTCTAAAAAACCTTTCCATGATTTTGTTTACTGTTTTATCTCATAATTTGCATTTCAACATTGCTGCTGAATATTGTATTCACTATTTAAATATGTGAATGAGATGTGAATTATTGAACTTGACAGAGTCAGGAATGGAAACAAACAGCCAGAGCACAACAATCATGGAGACTGAAAACATCCCGTCTTCTGCTCAGCTGAGTGAAGACACAGCAGTGTGCATTGTTTCTGTGAAAGGCTTGAAGGACAACTGGCAGAAGTGGTCCGATGAGCGTCAGGAGTACCAGAGACACAACCCCTTCAGTCATGACACCAGGCCCAGTGTGGCGGTCCCTCAGAGGGGGCGGGATGACTACGGGAGGCCTCTGCAGGGCTCTTTGACGGAGCAGCGGGGGAAGGACGCTCACACTCACATCAGCATGGAGGTGCAGGAGCTCTGTGACATCATCAGGACCATCGGAGAGGGCAGATACAAAGACGTGGATGGCAGCGACAAGAAAGTGGTCACTGTTGAATTTGGGAAACTGTTTGAGCATTATGTGACTATTTCTAATAAACTCGTGGGGATTCTTTTACGTGCAAGGAAGCAGGGGCTGGTGGACTTTAAGGGTGAGATGCTGTGGCAGGGGAAGGACGACCATGAAATGATCACTCTGCTGGAGTGAACACAAACTCACACGAGCGTTTACGCCTTGACTGACATCATTCAGAGCATCAGTTTCAAAGCTATTACACAGCAGGTCCCACTGTAGTTAAACAGCATTGCTTGCATTTTTTTTTTTTACTTTACTTGCTCAATGGCACATTTGTCTTGTGCTGCTACCTTGATGATGAGGTAATTGCCACTGATTGTTATATAAATATTTAAAGCATATATAAATAGAATAATATCATCCTAGTAATAGTTTATTTATACTCCTACAGTACACCTTAAAATCAGAAGAGCCACTTATTGACACTGAACACAAATAAAAACTACATTTGTTTGCCTTTTAAATGTAGTAAACCTTTTAAACCTTATGCCTAAAATGGTTTGCCTAGATTTTTTTTCTTATTTTAACTAAAAAATTAGAAAACATGCTGTGAGTGAATCTGTCTGTCCATTTTCCCAGAGCGCTTTTCATGAGATCTTTCAAAATGTAGCAGTCATTTACAACTTACTGTATGTTATAATTCTGCTAAAATGGCTTATTCTCCAGCCTTTAGTACAGGCAGGAGTGAAAAATGACCCAATCAAACCTATAAAGCATAATGTCTCAGGTTTGAGAAACCAGTGGAAGTGTTCCAGTTTCACAAACATTGAGAGAGTTACAGCCACCCAAAATGCATATGCACAGGGTGTGTCAGCGATGACACGTCTGGTTTTAAAGAGTTAAGACTGCATAGAACAGATTAAGAATAGACATAAATAAATATACAAAGTTTTTACTGACATATGTAAAGAAATTACCCATTATGAAGGTAGTGACAGGTCATGAAGTTGTTTACCTCAAGAGGAAGAGGCAGCAACAATTTGACATCATAAAAAATAGGTCTAATGTTGGAAAATGATGTAGAAATAGATATTTTTCTTAGCTTCATCCGGCTGAAAAGAGAGGATTATTACAAATAAATAAATACAGATGGCTCAGATAATTGTGATAAGGTCTAGTGGCAATTTTAGCTTCTTTGGGATGCTCATTTGCTCCAAATGTATAAATTAGGCCTATTTTTGTTTAATAATATTTGTATATCTAATTGGATTGCCAAACTCTGAGAAACAAAATAGTTTTGCAAACATCATACTCCATCTGTTGGTCATATCTAATGAAATGTGACCGCATAGTATTCATCAGCAGATTCAATTACAATCAGTTCAAGCAATCCTTTCTTATTATTTTCATATATTATTACGATTATTATTAATTTCTTATTGCAATATGAGTATAAACAGAAGAAGCTGAAATTGGAGTGTAATATAGTTGGATAAGAAGAGAATTGACAAAAATCAAAAAGTGTGATTTAACCATTAGTGTAATATTAACCCATAAGGACCCAGTGTGACATTTGTGGCACTTCCCAAGTAAAGTTTTCTTTATATTTAACCATCTTTAAGTAGTTTATCACCATTTATGGTAATATTATCTTCTTTTTTTCTTTTATCTTTTTTCAGTGAAAATCAGGTATTTTCCAACATTGAATTTACTAACCATGTGGATATACGTACAAGTTTAGAGTAAAATTGAGGATTAATATATTGAAAACAAAGAAAACAAAATCTCTCATTAACTGAACATAAACCAGTTGTTTCCATCCACTGTCATTGATCCAACTCCATGGGTTTTACTGGTGAATCAATGTTGTAGAAGATGGTGTTTCCACGGTAACTATGCAGCCTCTGAACATCCAAATGGGTCATATTTGATGACCATGAAAAGATGAATAACAGTATTTTACACCAATTATTTACATGTATTAGTGGATCAACAGGGATTAAACAGTTTATATCAGTAGATGATTCTGGTAGATGGTGGATGTTTGGGCCTTTATGGTTAAAAAAGGTTTAAATATAGACATTTAATTTGGGAACTGACACAAAAGTAGTGCTGGGTCTTTATGGGTTAAGGTGGTTACTGGGGTTATTTATTTAATCACTGGATTGTACTTACATTATGTTGTCCGCTAGGTGTCACTGGATGTTATTAAACTACAGTTGGTCTAAATAAGCAAACATCAGTGGGATTAAATAACACAAGCTTCCATTAATTTCTGCTGGACGTCTGTGTTCACCACATTTCCTGCACGGCTCTCGAACGCGGGGAAAGTGAAGGACGGAACAGAAATTAAGCCAAGGTAGTTAACAAGACTGAATGGATGCCAAAGAGAACATGAGTCTGCCTCTGACAGACAATATGGTGCTATAGGATGAACCTGATACCACTTAGCTCAGGTGCTTTAGGGGATGTATTTATTACAAGTGTGCTCAGTAATTCAGGAAAGCTCATTACCATTTGAAACTTAGTGTAAGAAGCTGTAAGGGGCATGTGTTAACAAGAACAATGCAGTGTCTAATTGTACTGGAACTAACTTTAATGACTGTTATTGTTGGTTGAGAAATAAAAACACATCTATCTGTCCATCTATCTATGTGTAAAGTGATCATCACAGAGACACAGACTTAGAATTATACACAGAAGCAGCAATACATTATTTATTGTAATTAACATTTCCTAAAGTGCATACCCTTTTATACAGTACATTCATCATTCATTCATTATTTCACTGATATATTTAATAAAATGGTTAATTTCATGCATCATCCTGTCAGTTTATATAATTTTACATGACTTTCACATATCACACCAAATACAGTTTCACAGAAGTTGGTATATCATTGTGTTACATACTTGAGTGTCAGAGGATTGCTCAGTTGTTTCTGCCATAAAAGAACCTTTTACAGTAAAAAGGTGTTACTATTATAACAGTAGTATTACACATATCCCATATACTGGACTGCAAAATGACCGTCGGTTAAGAGGTAGGATGAGCATTTCTCCACTATCACTATATTTCAATTTAATACATGCAAAATGCAGACCTGAAAAATACTAAGGCATGTCAGGCAATCTGGATTTTAAACCCTATTTGCAGAGGATTAGAATCAGAGCCGGCTCACCCATTAGGCAATATAGGCAAATGCTAAGGGTGCCATGGCCTCTAGGGGGCGCCAAAATGGGGAAAATATTCACATTCAATATGATTACATTAAAAGTAGTTATTACTATTAACTCTTAAAATGTAAACCAATGCCCAATTAATTTAACTACAAATAATAATACCATGACCATTGGACCCTGATGACTGGAACATCCGTTCCAACTGATCAAGTACAAAAAGTTAGTTCACAGAGGTCTATTTACAGTTCAAAACAGCTTCACATTTCCAAAACAAAAGAATATATGAAAGCGTCAACATGAATATTTTTTATTTTTGTGGTAATAATATTGTGATGAGTGTAATTATATTGAATTTTAAATTTTTTGGTATTTATATAAAATTTATTATGCATGTAAATTGGGTGACATGTTATCTTATAAATTGAAGACAATGGTAAAAACAATGCTATTTATTTTGTAAGCATATGAAAATCGCCGATGGAGGAGGGCACCATATAACATCTTGCCTAGGCTCCACATTAGGCAGGGCCAGCTCTGATTAGAATAACCTGGGGACCTCTGGTGATTTAATACTTTCACTGAGAACTGACAGTCTGTGTTTTTACTTGAATTTACAGATATTAGTCCCTAATTATGATGTTAAGGTTCACCACTTACAGATACCAGAAAAAATAAAAAATATTCCTTATTTCATGACATGTGACATCTATGTCATCATTTTTTGAGGTGTCACTCTTCTGAAGGATCTGAGTTTGGTCATTCTTTAAATATTCATGCTATATCATAACATGAGGCTCCTTCAGGCAGCCTCCATGATCCTTGACCATAAAACACACTGAATAAATGCATAGAGGAAAAAAAATCTCACTAAATCACAGAGAATTTTGATTGAAGAAAATTTGGTAAAATTTGCTCCTGTCCCAAAGGTATCTGTTTTTAAACGCACAACATATATTTAACAGTAATATCTTAAAAATAACAAATGTTTATAGGTACACTTTGAGTGCAAAATATTAACTTTCACTGATAAAAAATAAATTAATTAACTGGTTAATAAATAATGGATAAATGAACCTTTCATCAATGAAAAATATTTACTTAATTACTCAAATAAACTCATCTTGAATAATATAAAAGAGAAAATTTCTTAAAAGGTTACCAAAGCTTCAACAAGATGAATGACAATAAAACTATTATATGAATGTATTTATTGTGTTTTATATTTTCGTATTAATTCTCATTATTTAGTTTGCATTTGGTACAAGATGACTATTTAATATATTAAAAATCAAGTACTCCTCGGGCTTCTTCAAAGTACACCTGGGGGTACACATACCCCCATTTGAGAAAGACTGGTGTAGTTCATTAGTAGTGGAATATTTACTTTTCTAATTACAGACATTGAAGATTCAACCTGGATGAAGACCACAGACGACCTCCACAGTTATTACAAACTATCAGCAGTCCCCAGGTTATACTAGTCCCACATGACTAGGACTAAAGATGATTATACAGTCTCATCACAGTAAAAGTATATTATTCTACATACCTACTCATTCCATTCAACAGAGAAAAAAAAGGGGAAAAAAAAGAAAAGAAAAAAAAAAACATCAGCTTGGTCCATGAAGTAAATGAACATTTTACTATTGTGGAGAAATAGTGAAGATTTTAAAACAGATTTTCATAAAACATCCTATAAAAGAAAAGCTTTGGCTTCATTTAAACCTATATGTGGCCTCCAGAGTGAGATGACTGGATATTATAATAAAAAAAAAAAAAAAAAAAAAAAGTAGCTCCTCAGCCAGCACATCAGGCAAGCTACAGAGATCAGGGGTGTGAATATAACAGAAGAGGAGCACAAATTGTCATTATTCGTAGATGATGTATTGGTTTATCTGACCCAGCCTTTAATATCCCTACAAACTCTAATGTCATCCTTTATCAGGCTATAAACAAAATGTTCAAAAAACTCAGATTTTGACCTTCCACTTTGATTCACAAAAGCACTTTCTGACTAAATATGAAATTAATTTGAGATGTGACACAAAGACAATGAAGTACTTAGCCTTAATCCCACTCATGATATTACAAAATTATGGAGTCACCTATCATTGCTTAGTTTAATTTTGAATCAATTAAAATAGTTATCCTTCCCTGCCTATTATGTCTCTTACAAACACTACCAATTGAAATAAATGGTTAGCAATTTATAGAATGGGATTAGCTGATCTCCCATTATATTTGGATGGGTAAGAAACCTAGAATAAAATATTAATTTATGCAACTGACAAAAGAAAAATGAGATATGGCATTACTGAATTTAAGAGATTACTACTACTACACAGTCCAATTAATCAAAGTTTATTAATTAAGACCCTTGGTATGTCTTTGAGATTCACAATTTAAGAAAAGATGGAAAGAAACAGAGGGGGGAGGGGGATCTATGGGACCACTATTACAAACTGAGAGACAACCTTGCAAATAAGAACAACTTCTGGATAAAAGTAACTCTAAAAATCTGGCAGAAACTAGTTAAAAATTTAATCTGAAGAATGCAGAGAAGATATTGCAGTGGTGCACATATGATGTAGATTTTATTCCAAATAGGACAGATTCTAGATTTAAAACATGGAAGGGTAAATGAATAATGGCATACTGTTGCCTTATACAGAATGGAATTCTAAAGAGCTTTGAAATTTGGAGAAGAAAAAATGTTTTACATATTTATAGGTACAACATCAATTGAATGAAATTATGGCTGAGAAATTGGGGAAACAGAGCAGTGATATACTGTAGGTCTTTATGACAGCCTACAAATCTGAATTAATATCTAGATTATATAAAAGTTTCCAAGACTCCCTAAATTCAAACACCCAGCATGTTAAAAATAAATGGGAGAGAAAAGTAGGAATGGTAATATCTGATGGAGCTGGGAGAATATTTGAACAATACAGTGGAAAACAACATATTCACACAGCTGGAGGGAATCTGGGTGGAAAAGTGTCATGAGATTTTTCATTACCCCGTTCAAAAGAGACATCAAGATGTTGTGGCGAATTGTTGGATGTTATGTGATTCAACTGTACATTAGCCTTAGGAGGCCAGATTAGCTTTATTTTTTTGTGACAATATTGAATTTACAGGATTATCATCTGGATTGTGTTGTTTGTGAGTGTTTTTTTAGGGATGGATGAGTAGGAATGACAGCCTTTGTTCATTTGTTCAGTAATGTACAGCTATATAGTATAATAGCAAATGTAAGGGAGAGCAGTAGATGAAAGATCAGTGCTGTTGAAAAATGAAATATGAAACTTTTTTTGTTTATATCAGAATGATGTTTGCAACATGACTTGAATTCTGGACTATGCATGACCTCCCTGATTAAAAAATTAAATTAACAACAAAACAAAACTTCAATATAAAGGCACCTCCAGTTTGATAATACAACCATTAGCTGTAGACAGTAGCTCCACGTGGGTGTGTACCATCCAATATGGCATCCTGAAGAGATGCAAATGTCTTCGTCATCTTGAGTTTTGAGGCTCAGACCCAGTGCATGAGATCAGTTAGTTTCTGCTTTGGAGTTGAGAAGCTCGATCAATTGATCTGCCTGCAACATTAAAAATATGGACACAGTAGGGCTAACATAAGCATAACAGACTTAGAAGTATTCAAGTCAAGCAAAACAAAGTATAAAAGGCAACAGAGAATTTAAATATTTTAATGTGATGATTATTGTAACACGTATGGAATAAATTACAACATTTGTTTAAATCACATTTTTTATATCTTTATTATTACCTCCAAATTTTGTGACAATGATAACACTACAATAATTAGGCTAAAAAGGTATACGCTGCATGTACTTTTTCACATACAGTCAATGACAGTGAAGCGTGTGCATCGTGATACCGGTGTAATGATTCCATATATGGTGGTACATTTCAATAATGTAAACAAGGTAATATATTATGATTCTAATTAATTTTAAGAGAAGAATTTTAGTCAAATTGTTGAAGACTGGTTACAATATTGGCATCGAGTCTTCAGACTTTAAACACCAAACAAAATTACAATTATTAGAAACTATTACCTCAAAATACAATTTATCAATATAGTATTACCAAACATAATATCCTGTACTCCAATGAATAGGATATTGTCTTTTAACAGAACAATGCAAGTATGTATATTAGAAAGAACAAACTTACCGTGATAAACCAGTAAGAGTTGAGTCTGTAAACAAGGCGTGACATAAAGCCCATCTGACTCACAGGCGCCAGGACATGAAGGTGAAGGTGAGTAACTGAACAGAACGGGGGCCAATGGAAACCAAACCTGCAAACAAAATATTACAGTGTCCTATGGATTAGGTTTTTTAGTACCCAACACTTCTTTGGGTTGATTAAAATTGGGTCCAAATAAAAGTAACTTGTCATTCTGTAACAGCAGTAATGCAGTAGTACACCACTTACTATCTGTGAACTGAAAAACTATAATCAGGTAATGGCTAAAATATTTAACAAGAACATGGAGCACTTAAATGTACTTTCTTTAATTACATTAGTCACAGCTGCTTGATACTATCATAGATTACTCAGGTGAACATTTGGACATGTTATTGTATTAAATATTTCTACAGTTAATTATTATCAAACGTTTATCACCCACCTGACATCATTGAGATCTGTCACATTATTTTTCTGCAGAATCTCTTTTCCTGTCTCAACCATCCGCTTCACTGGGTGGCACAAGAAACAAGATTTGAATCATTCTCAAATTAACACATTATTTCATTTTTGATATAATTTTCTAAAGTATCATTAAAAACTGCAAGACATACCCAGAGGCACATGTTCTTTGCTGAGTGATTTACAGTTTCCAACATGTTTGCTTGGTACAACCAGGTAATGATGAGGAGCTCCAGGTCTGATATCTCTGAAACAGGAGATCTCTTCATCCTGAAATTAACACAAATTAATGCATCTGGACCAGGATTTACCCTATGCATGTTTTCAACCCTTGAATCAGAACCACACCTTTTTCAGTGACATCACCGCATAAACAAAAGGCATAAACAAAAGGCATGAACAATGGATAACCGTCACCTAGAAGTAACTACAAGCTGAAATACTGCAATTCTTTATGAATTCTCGTCTTCTGACAGGCTTCGAGAACTAAGCATCAACACTCCCAGTGTCAGCTGTTATGTCAGTGTATTGTTATCTGAACACAGGTGTCATAGAAAAGTGTTTACACAAGCAACAGGCTAACGCTTAGCTAGCTACACACTCAGCATTTCATTATTTTAATATTCTCACCGAATGAAGGAGCTCCGTTCCCATTTCATTATTTACTATCTTGCAGAAAATACATTTCTTGTTATATTCTTCGGCTGCAACACTGTTGGATTTGGAAGTATCAGCCTGGACCGGCGGTGTAGCCTCTGTTTCTGCCATTGTTGATCAGCTGAACAGTCAACGAGTCGATCCTAGAGCTCATCGACCTGAAAGATGAGGCCAGCTAATCGATCACAGAGTTCTTCGAGCAGAAAATGGAAAAAGAACCGTCGTAAATCACCAGAGGGCGATGTGGTCCAAGAACTAATTAATCCACAGTTTGTTCATTTTACTAGGTGAGTGGTGGATGAATATGGAGAGATAATGTTTCATCATTTTATATATCCTAAAATTCACACACCATTATTCACAAGTACATATTGTTATTTGTACAAAGGTTTCATAATTTATTCAAATGGTTGAAAACTTGCAAATTAAATGATAGCAATTTTTAATGTCACATTTACAGATAATATGAAACATATTTCTCTAAATATTCAGAGGTCTGTTCCAGAAAGTGTGTTCAACAAACTTTGAGCCTAATCCTAAACTCAGAGTTGACTTACTCTGGCTTCAGAAACTCTGAGTATTCGGTTCCAGAACAGCAGCTTTGAATTCAGTCGACTCCATTTACCCCTGCACAAACCACAACAAAAAGTCCTCATTAATGGAGCCCTAATAACTGAATTCACTATGGCAACCGTAGACAACAAGCGTGCCAGTTATTTCACTCCACTTGAAGAGTTTCTAGCATATGGGGAATATGAAGCGGTACTCAGTAGAAAATGTAACACTGTAAAGAGAAAGAAGCATCATGGGAGGAAAAAATAAGCCTGAGTCATTGTGTATGTTAGAATACACAAGTCCACTGACTTGACAGCCTATTTGACTCAATTAAAACTATAGCATGCAGTTCAAAACACAATTGGATTGAATAAAAGTGATGGATAGAATAAAATCTGAGTTGTTTTTAGGTCCAATTCCACTGGAGAAAAACACACACAGAGGAAACTGAATATGAAATATAAAAATATTATTCAGAAAAGTAATGGCATATATAGGCATTGATTATATGTCATTTATTCCTGTTTGACACTGGCTAACATTCAAAGTAAATATTCACTGACTATTTTAACCCCCAACAAATGCTGTTTTAACACAAACATGTTCCCTCACCTCATATCCTGCCTGTAGATGAAGATTTCACTTGCCCTCAGTCAACAGGAAGAGGGCAGAGGTTGTAGAAAACCCTACTGTTGTAAGTAACTATACTCAGATCTACTGCATAGGGTAGTTTAACATATACTGAAGTAGACTGTTCTCCTTCATCACAGGAGGAGGAGGAGGAGGAGGATTGTGATGAGACACTGTCTGCCACATCAGAGAGATCCAGAGGTGGACAGAGGTCAGAGAAGCAAAAAAAAAAAAAAAAATTAAATTATTAAGATTATTAATATTAAAGATTAATTTGGTTGGTTCAAAGTCCTAGTCACTCATGACCAAAAGTATCTGCTGATCCAAAATACTTAATAACTTTTGAATAATTAGTCCTAGCAATATAGTTCAATAATTGTGGTAAAATGCAGTTTCTCAACTTTTCAATGCCATCAAATATGACCCTTTTAAATGTTCAGAGGCTTCATTGTGAACATGAAAACACCAACATTGTCTGCAACCTTGATTCAACAGTAAATGGTAAATGGTAAATGGTCAGTACTTATATAGCGCTTTTCTGCACATTAATGGTGCCCAAAGTGCTTTACAATACAAGCCTCACATGCACCCATTCAC
>JAPTGZ010000009.1:21288228-21302226 GCA_029814645.1 Fowleria isostigma
AGGGTAGGGGTAGGGGTAGGGGTAGGGTTAGATACTTTGGATCTGAAATAAACTGTTTAGGAAATATAGGTTTTGGGAAAAAAAAAAAAAAAAAGTGGTCTCGTGGCAGAACATGCCCCTATTGTGGGGTAAGTTGTACCTTTGGGGCGAATACATCTGGATATGTTGATGATTGAATTATAACAGAACATTTTTATCTCATAAATTGTAATGACATATAAAATCAAAACAAATTCAATGAAAAATTCAATTAACAAATTTAATGAAAAAGAATATACAAAGTTAAGGTTTATTTAGATATTTTTACCTTGTTAAACTATTGTCATAAGTCATATTTTCTAGTGTCTAGATTCCCGTGTACATAGAACGCTGCCTGTCAATTATATAATATATAAGAATAAAATGACTAAGGCCAATTTTTTTAACATCCCATTGTGACTTAGGCCACTTAAAAACTGAATAAAACTAGAGATTTTACTTTTAAAGGTAAAAAAACAGGGCTTTGGTTTTTTTTTTTAGCTAAAATGTGTTTACTTCCTATGCTATGTGTTTCTCTTTTTTTTGCAGAATGAGTAAATTGAATGGCTCTTCAAATATACATGGTCAGACCAATTTCTTCTATGGTTTTCTAGAAAGGGGTGGCACTACTTCCCCACTGGCACAGATCCCCCCACTCTCCCCTACACATACGCATACGCTTACATATACACATATACACACATGTATATACAGTATATACAATATATATATAAATGTTGTGTTTGCTGTGTGTTTGTAGTTTTGGGATCCGATTCCCGTGTATGTCAGACGCCTACAGTAAGCAGATGCGCCGTTTGGCTGTAGATGTTGGTACTGATCTCGGCTGCAGTAATTTTATCAGAGAAGGAGTTTATTGTATGGTGAGTGGACCAAACTTCGAAACCATCGCCGAGGCCCGTATGCTGCTGGTTCTGGGCTGCGACGCTGTGGGTAAGAAACGAACCGGTAAAGGGTAAAACCCTGTTGAAACATGACATGACTGTTGAAACATGAAACATCTTCCTCAGGTATGAGTACAGTACCCGAAGTAACGGTGGCAAAACACTGTGGACTCAGAGTTCTGGGTCTGTCACTCATCACCAACAAGGTCAGAGGTCAACCACAAAAACACAATGTATCTGCATTGGCGCACCAGTCCTGACATGCATTTGTCCTAACATACCTGTACAGGTGTCTGTGGACTACAGCCGTGAGGAGAAGGTGAACTATGAGGAGGTTCTTCAGATCAGTAAAATGAGGGCCGAGGTTCTGCAGAAGATCGTCACACAGCTCATCTCTCGTCTCCAGCAGCAGAGCATCAACACTCACTAATCTTTATGTCTTCCAGATCTCCTGCAAAGTAAAACGCAGTGAAATCAGTCTGTAAAAGTACGGATTCGCAATAAAAATTTATTTTTAACAATCAAGTTTTCTGTCATATCTATCTCCACACTTACCAAGTTTTGTTCCAGTTCTGCTTCTGGTCTGTCGTCCATCCATCACACTCATCTGGAACAGCGGAGAATGCAGAACATGTCAACAGTGGCCTCTTTTACACAGAGAATGGGAAGATGATGTTTCCACCTTTTTTCCTTCCATTGAGTGATTTCCACAGCCAAGCCAAAGGAGTAACATAGGCGATACAGGATGGCCTTTTACACAGCAGAATCAAAGCGGGGGTGGCCAGTGCTCATTTTAAAATTGCCCCGGTGTTGGAAAGACACCGACCTGCTGTACTCGCCACGGCCATTTCAGACTTCCCTGTCCGACACCACCTCCTACCATGCCCAGCTTTTTGCCTGTCTCTCCCATGCTGGGGGTAGCTGACATCAGAACATCACACCTTGGTTGTGGACCAAGAGGTGTTCCTTTTACACAGCAATCTGCAATTATGATTCCACCTTTAATCACAGCTCTGTTACTCCCTCCCAAGATACCTCCCTCCCTCCACCATTTTGTTTATACAGATGTTGTGGAAAAAAGGCAAATATTCCTATGACAGAAATGCTGTGTAAAATGGGCTAACAACTTTGTAAAATAGAACTTTAGATAAACTGTTTTAATGGAACATATGCTGATGATGAATAACTGTGATATTAAAATAGTCAGTTTATTGTCCCATTAGGGAAATTTGTCTTCACAGATCTTGTACATCTTCATCATATGTCACTTTGCATAGGCATGTTAAAACAGACGTCAAGTAACATTTAGATTTAGACATATACATATTACAGGCACATGGGGGACAGCAGGTTGAGGCACACATATCATAGAGACATAGGAGGGACAAATGATATGGGGGGGGTATACCTGTCTTTCACTGGTGAAGCATGTAAATTGCATTATGTGTCTGGTTTAGTTTTATTAACAGGTGGAACAGTTGAGTAAAGTGGGTTGTACAATGCTTATACACAGTAATAGGAGTAGATGGGAGGCAACATAGAATCTTTTAAGTGTTTGTATTGCTGACAGTCTTTGATTACCTTTTTTTGGATGCCTATTGACCAAATCCCTATAAACAAAAATGCCAGTTAAGGTATGTCTTTGTCTGAATGTGTCACTTCCAGTCTTGCTGCTAAGTTTGTTGTTCTTGCACACAGAAGAAGAGAGGAAAATGACTGAAATTTAAATATTCCCCCAATGGCAGGATTATTCAAACAGAAAATATCCTGTGAAGCAAACTAACGGCCTTCAGATAACACTGTTTACCTTGGCTGAGCAACAAAAGTTAACAAGTGACAAAAACAAGATCCTGTTAAACTATTATAGGTCAGAATGTAGAGGGCATTCAGGGGTACTGGGGTACAGGGGTACTCTAGTACAGGGGTACTCTAGTGGATTATGACCATGTGGTGGACTGTGGTCAGAGCTCAGGATCTGTCAGCCGGTTGTCTTTCTAGGTCAGAATCTCTTCAGTTGGTCTTCTGCTGCTTCTTTTGTGTGAATTTCTATTTCCAAACAGTGAATGGACATGACGGTTGCACATGTTGTCTTTGGTCTTTGACCTGTAACAACAGTTGTGACATAATTTTTGGTGGATGAGGAGTTTGCTTTGGAAGCGAGAACAGTTTCCCAAACCACCTGTTAGCTGCTTTATCTCATGTACTGAGTATTTTATTCATGGTTTAACTTTCACCCCCTGGGTCATATTGTTCAAATCAGTCAAATTATTTTGTAGCTCTCATCTTTAGTTTGCTGATTTCAGCGTAGTCAATTAAAATGTCATGCTGTGTTTTCATTGTGTTGCATTGTTTTACATGTCATTTTCCTTTTTTTTTGGTTTTACATCTTATGTCGCTTTTGTCTTTGTCATGTTACGTTTTACATCGTTCTCATCATTTCACTTATGTGATTTGAGTCTTTCTTTACATGTCATTTCCATTATTTTATCATCTTATATCATTTTTGTCTTGATGCATCTTTCAAGTTTTCATTCATTTTGTCTTTACTTTCACCTTATCACAATAATGGATCTCGATTAAGTATCTGAGAACATTTTTGGCATGATCGTCCAGCTTCATGTGAATAGTCCTGAGATGTTTATAGGCACAGTTTGGAGGTATAAACCCAGGACAGAATATCTTCTAGACAATAATAATGTCTCCTAAATGATTTATAATTAAATATCTAATACTGTGCTACTTTTTTTCTTTGCATTAGATGCAGTGTAGTTCCCACAAGCAACACAAAAAACACAAAAACACAAGACTTCATCACTAACAGTTCCTGAATCTTTTATGTTGGTTAAATAATAATAATAATAATAATAATAATAATAATAATAATAATAGATTCAATTTCTATAGGACTTTTCAAGGTACCCAAAGCGCTTTACATTATCAATCCATTATTCATTCATTCTCACTCTGGTGGTGGTTTATGCATAGTAGTTCAGATTTATGTATTTTTTTAGGATGTGTCCAAAGAGTCTGATGCAGAAAGTCTTCATATGAAACATTTATTATGAGGAAAAAAACAAAACAAAACAAAACTAAACATAAATCAAAAAATAATCATCCACCAAGAAAATGACATATATGGCAATTTATAGAACAGCAACCAACATTAACATGGGGAAGCTGTGGCACAGTTGGTAGAGCGGGTTGTGCAATGACTAAAGGGTTGGTGGTTCAAATCCCACCTCAAACCGTCCACATGTCGAAGTATCCTTGGGCAAGACACTGAACCCAAAATTGCTCCCAGTGGGGTCTGGTAGCATCTTGCATGGCAGCAACCACCCACTGCTTTATGACTGTGTGAGTGAATGGGTGAATGTGAGGCTTCTAATTTGCACTATAAAGCACTTTGTGACTAATGTCTGTGAAAAGTGCTCTATAAATAAAACTTACTTAACACCAACATAAATGTATGATTTACTTCAACAGCTGTTAAAATATTTAGTGTCTCTAACTGAAAATATACAAAAAAAAAAATTATATCAGGCCTCAACGTGATTGGTTATCTCTGCTGGAAGGCTTTCTGATTGGTTGAGTGTTTTCAGGACCCTTTAGTGCTTCTGATCATGGCCTCCATCATCTTCCACTGCTCTGGAGTCACCTGATATGCAAAAACACACGTTATCATGTTTATCTGAAGGATTGCAACATGTCCAAGCCATTTTATCACCTGGTCTGAGAAAACACTAATCAATGCCATCAGAGTTTAGCCAAATCTTGAAGAGTGGAAGGAAGAGATAAATATTTCTGCCTGACACTCACTCTGCGCAGCTCATTAAACTCTCCGGCCATTGATACATATTCTCCTCCATCGAACCGAATCACCTGAAAAAAACCAAAACAAAACACACAATATCATCTGTAGCATTTATATAATGAAAATCAAAATCTGTTTAAAAAAGATAGTCATTTGTTCTTTATTTAAATCAATTTACAGGTTGACAACAAGACTTATGTCATTTCAAATGTTTCCAACAATGGTCACTGTAACAACTATTTTAACTATAATAACTTTATGAACTACTAACAGTTGCATCTGGCTATTTTATAACTAGATTACTACTACTTTATAAATTAGCATTAATGTGTCCGTTTGCCTGATCCTGAAGGTCTAACTGTTCTAAACCAAGACTCGAGTTTCAAATGAACGTACCGCTCCAGACATCCAGGTGGCGTAGTCGCTGCTCATGTATGCTGCCAGGTTTGCGATCTCTTCAGGTTTTCCAAGTCGACCAACTGGTATTCGGCTGATCATGCCTTTCTCAAAGGCTCCAGTCGGATCCAGACGACTAAATGCCCCCTGACAACAAACACAACAATGACCCATTTATTCATTTATTTGTGTAGTTGACAAGGACATTGTGCTGTAACGCAACTGCACCAGAGTTAGCTAAGAAATAATTTACATCTGCAGTCCATGGGCATGTAAATGGACAACACTTGATACAGAGCATAAAAACCAAGACATTACAAAAAACAATTGACAGGTAATTTAAAAACAAAGCATGGATACAAGTGCAACAATATAAAGCTTTAAATACAATAACAATGTAGTCTAAAAAAAATAATAAAAATTGAATCTATGCAAAACATAAATAGTGACTATAGTATTTAAAGTATTAACAGGCCTTACTGTAGTTATAGCAGCGTCTTTAAAAAGATCAAGCCTTGATTGTAATTCATTAGTGCAAAAATAAGTGAGCAAAGGTATCTTGTTATGGGTCCAGTTTTGGCTTGATTTTAACTTAAGTTTAAGTTGTTTTTTTAAACGGTGCAAAGCTGTCAGACTCTTTGATATCGATGGAAAGGGAATTCCACTTTCCCCACCAACTTTTACAAAAAAATGTAGATTTCCTAAAAGTTGTTCTCTTAAACTTCGGAACCCAGTCCCCTCTAGAGGATAAACGACGACCACACAAAACTACTGGTAAAAAAACCTGTGGGCTACAGCTGGTGGATAGTACCTTGGTTCTGATGGGTCCAGGCTGGATGATGTTAAATCTGAGGCCGTAACGCCCCCACTCTGCAGCCAGAGACCTGAAACAGTCACATGGTTACTACAGCACCGTAACAGACAACTGACACCATTAAAATACATCTTTTTTGCCCCATTTGTCTTGTTTCATCTTTTACAGTGTTTTATTTGTTTTTATCCATTTACTCACTAATTTACCATGAGATTACTTTTATTATGTTTTATGGTTTTATCCAGTTGATGTTGATGACTCACTGATGCAAAATGATAACTGCTTGCAGGTCTGTTTTAAAAATGTAAGGAGCAGAATACAGATATTTGGGTGAAAATGTAAAGAGAAAAAAAATATGGAAAAATCAGGAAATTACCCCGAAGTATAAAATTAGGTTAAAGTCATATGTGACTGATGGTTTATCTTTGAGATGCCCCAGTGTGTGCAATTTAGGATAACTGATTCAAAACAGGTCAAAGGTCAGACTGACTTGTAGAGAGCTTCCACTCCAGCCTTTGCCGATGCACTGGGAGCAACAAATCCAGAACCGGACTCAGCGTAAATGGTGGTGATGGCCAGGAAGGCTGCACCTAAAACAACAACAATATATTGTAAGTAACACAGACTGGTGGCAGTGTGGCATCTGTGTGACCTCTGATCCTTCTGGAGTCAAAAATGACACAAAAGATTTTTCTACAGCCACTTTTACACAGAGATTGCAGAAAAAGGTGAGATGGTGATCCTGGCTTTTTTCCACCACTGACCGATTTATACAACCAAGACCAAGGCAGTACAGAGGTGAGACAGGCTGAACTTTTACACAGCAGACCTATGTGATGGAAATTCACTGAGGATGTATGCTTGCCTTGATTTAGAGCAGAGCACAATGACATTCTACTCAGTGGAAACCCACCAGTGCAACAGGCTTTGAATGTTTACCATAGTTGCACTCTGTCTCTCCCAAACAAATAGTTTCACACACACCTTCAAAGGAAACACTGCAGACAACATGACACCTCTCAAACCATGAGTTTCTTGCTCTCTCACGAGTTTTGGATATGTGGGCAGGAACATGCAGATCCCATATATGGCATTACACAAACCCCCTTCCTATGTTAGGTATAACAAATAGATATGCAAACTCTTATTCCCTCTGCCATCAGGCTTCTTAATGCTGGGGATGGTCAAATATTGTTATAGATATTTGTTTATCTATTTATATTATTTATTTTGATCCCAAATAGTCCACACACATGCCTTTTGACCTATGCTGTTCTGGCATCTCAATTGCACTGATAAGCTACTCACTTGTAATTTTGTTTTTGTTTGTGTATATTGGATGTTTTTGTTGAACGACTGGTAGATTGTAAACTGAATTGCCCTATAGGGACAAAGAAAGAAATTAAAATTAAAAAATACACAAACTTCTGCTTTCAGGAACATCTTACTCAGAGCTCAGCGAAGTGCTTTGTATGTCTGATTTCCTCTTTGTGCACAAATAAATGATTGCTTGATTGCATGAAAATCCAGTCTTCAGTATTTCATTTTTTTTTTTTTGCCTCCAACAACTATGTTCTGGATTCAAAGGGGTGGTGATGCATTTTTAAATCCCCTGACAGACAGCGGACGCATGTAATGAAGGCACTGGGATGGGGTGCCATGGCAGGCTTCCCTCATGCCCACCATGGCCGCCACACAGGTGAAAATGTCACGTAGCAGTGACATCAGAGACAGGTGTTCCTTTCACACAGCATTCCACAATCACAGTCCCACCTTTATCTCGGCTCTGTGACTACCTCCCAAGGTGTAACAAAGCTGCGATAAAGGGAAGACCAAATGATCCCACCATTGTGTTTACACAAGACGTTGCAGAAAAAAGGCGAAATATTCCCATGACAGAAGTGCTGTGTAAAAGCGCTGATGAGTGAACTCTGACCTCTCTGCCTTTGGATTAGAATGCATGTGACCTCTAACCTTTCTGTTTTTGGATGAGTCTCTTTCCTAGCTCCAAGGTGACGAACGCTGTCCCATTCAAGACAATATCCGTGATGCTCTTCCAGCCATTCGGGGACAGACGCTCTGACGGACACACAAAGTTTCCTGCTGCATTGTTGATGACAATCTGTACCAATCAGGAGTTAACTATTGTTAAACTCTAGATAACCATTGACCAAAAAGTCCACCCTACAGCGTCAGTACTCTGACATAAAAATAATTAACACATACCATGATAATTTGAACTACACACAAAAAACATAACACAAGACTGAAAAATGTCACGTAAAATAGGGTCCAATCTATTTCATCTGACAGACCTGAAATCTTATGTGTTTGTGTTTTCTTACATCAGGGAGTCCTGCCATCTCCTCCATCTGATTAACACACTGAGAAACTGCCTGAGGATCTCTCACATCACACTGAACCGCATGGACCTGAAACACAGAGGGGACAGTTAGACCAGTTCTGGATCTGGTTAAGCTTTCAATGTTAGCTCTGGTTACTCACCTTGTTTCCAGTCTCCTTGCTGATCTCTTCAGCTGTCTGTTGTAGGACATCCAACTTCCTGACAAGTAGAACAAGTTTTTAAAAGACAAAGCTTGACCAACAAATGGCAAAAAAAAAAAAAAAATCTGCAAACAGCCAGTAAAATTCTATAAATTTCTGTCAGTATTATTGTTTAAACATTATGTAAACAATCTAGAATTTTTTTTGTGAATCTTCTGAAAAAAAAAAAATGTGACTTTGGTCTCAATTACATAAAGAAATATCTCTTAATGTCAGTTTTATTTTTGGTGAAAGCAGTATTAAAATAAGATCAACTGAAAATTGAAGTTAATCAAATTCAGAAAGCCCTGCTGTGCTCACAAATTACAACTGTTTACACCCATTGACCTCTGACCTGCTGGCAATGATACACTGAGCTCCAAGGTGTGACAGGGTTGTTGTCATGGCACGGCCCAGTCCAGTCCCACCCCCAGTAATGAAAGCCACCCTGTTGGAGAAAGTTTCTGGTGGCAGCATGACACCATCAACAGATGGAAAGAAGGACGACTGAGGAAGAGGAGGAGCACCAGACTGAAGAAGAGCTGAGGATCTGTGGAACCAGGCCTGTAAGGGAAACAGACCAGTGAGGCAGATGCTCCAGAATCAACAGAATCTGTGACAAAGACTCAAACTGGACATATTTAGAGACTAGATCCAAATAATACACATCTAACATGATACCAACACTAAAAGTTTGACTTGAATATATATGCCCCAGTGCTCAGCATAAATGAGTACACCCCTTTTGAAAAGTAAGATTTTAATCAATATCTCAATGAACGTAAGCAGTTTTAAAAATTTGGACAAAACTGAGTTTAATAGAACATTTCCTAAACTGGAAATGATATGTTGTATAGTGTTCCACAGAAAATTCTGATTCTCAAAGAATCAGGTTTTGCGACAAATCTGTTGGGGTGTACTCATTCATACTGTGCACTGTCGTTCTGTCTGATAAAATCATCCATTTATTTACAAATAAATGTCTCTGGTTCATGTGTTTATGTGTCTTGTTTCTTCAGAGCTACTTGTTGCATTGCATTATTCCCCGCTGAGAGTAAAAATCATGCACAAAATGATATAAGTAATACATCAACAAAATGAGAAAAGAGATTTTAAAAAGAAAGAAAATATTCATTAAAAGGAATGAACAGTGGTTGTTTAAAGGCATTGATCAGTTTCTTGAAAACCACGTCTGCTGCCAGGATTAAAATAAACCTGTGGGCGTGGCCAGTTTGAAAGGCGAAGGTTAATCTAAAGAAATTTGGATAAAAAAAATTTCTTTGACCAGTAGGTGTGACATAAATGCATAATATGTGATGATGAACCCATGTGTCTCGAGGTTGTTTAAAACATTTCTCTAAATAAAAATATTGTCTTCAGGAATTTGGCTGTTGGGAAATGTAGTTTGTCCATGTCCAATCACACAAGGTTAAACAGATTCATCCGTGAACTAACATTCAAGCTCAGATAACATTGCAGACGTTTGGTGTTACATTGTCAAATGTTACTTGATTTCTTTCCAATAAGGAATTTACACACATCTGTATCAGTTCAGGGTCTCAGTCATCACTGCATTGATTGTTTAGCTTTAACGGTAAATTAACAGCTGACTGATTTCACTGAGTACTGATTTTTATGTTAGATACATTAATTCTTGTGCCTCACCCTCTGAACCGAAGTCCTCGCTGCTCCTGAAACTTTCCTCCACAACAAACTTGCCGCCATGTTGCCTGCACTCTGTGACCTTTGACCCACTTCACAACACTATGAATGAGAGGAAGAGACCAACAAAGAGGACGTGTTTCTGAACCGATTCTTCGGTTACACACAGTTATTGTCATATGGAAATTATTATCTTATGGTATTTACCTATATTGAACAAGAGTAAAACACCTTATGCTTACGTTTATCTTGAACCAAACTGATCATTAATGAATTCCTCCCCCTGTTTGTGTAGTGGTTCAGTCCACATCATGACGCCGATCTCGTGTTACCGTAATGTCACTACAAGATGATGTTTATTAGACCATTGCTCTGTGTTTTTGCTCACGGCTCTTTGTTACGTGGCTCCTAATTAATAATCTAATATTTTTTATTGATTATGCATTGATTCTGAATCTGATAAACTAAAACACGGGTTATTTTATTATGAAAAGCTTCCAGTTTATTGGGATACTTACGGTAACAGATCCGTGGTCCGTAGTGGTCTGACCGGGTCCGTGTTTTGTAGTGGTCTGATCAGAGTCACATCACCGGAATGAGGATTCAGGTGATCGATCACACTGATCAGGTATCGATAGGCGATCACGGATGGAGGAGCGGATGGCAGAACCCAAACTGGTACTTGTCTTCAGCGGGAAACGTAAGTCCGGAAAAGATTATGTGACGGACCTAATCCAGAACCGGTAAGAACCAGAGCCTGATCCAAGCCCACCTAGTCCACATGTAGAGAAAGTATCCCACATCAACATTAGTCAACTTTCCGTGTGTGTGTGTGCGTGTGCGTGTGCGTGTGCGTGTGTGTGTGTGTGTGTGTCACTTTTCAGTCCTGGGTCATTTTTTACTTCTAAGTCCTGCATGCATAATTTTTGTACCTGACCTTAGTTTTGAACACAGTAGCTTCAGACGTGTTTTACTTTCAGCCTTTTTCCTTGTTCATATCACACCTGTTCATCTCATATTATATTTACAATCACATCCACTCCACCACAAGGAACTCCAACACCACATGAAACCACATCCTGGGGGCTGTTTAAGGGGGTGCTGCTCAAATAACTGATTTATCATATGCAGTTTATGACATATAACTGTATTCACAACATAACAGAAATATTCTGGTGGTGGATTTGATCTGATGTAAACATTGCTTATTTTTTGTTCATCTTGATGGATGTTTGAAGAGGTCATTCAGAATCTGATAATGTTAATGACATCTGTATATTTATTTATTATGTTCTTTGGTCATAATTTAAAAATACATATTATTTTGTACAAATTCCATGTTCTTTGTCAAACTAACACTAAAACCACCTTTTCTACTATGATTTTAAAAATATTTTTTCAACATCCTTAGAAGTGTCAAAATCTGTTTTTCCTTGTCGCACATCCAGACTTTTTAACTTCAACAACGAAAATAATGATTAAAAATACGATTTATTTGAAAACTATTGATGTATCGGAATTATGTTTTAGTAAAATAATTTAAATACATTATTGTATTTAATGTGACAGCCATCAATATGATTTTTTAATCCAAAATATAGCTGTCGCAGTCACTTCCACCACAGCACTGTATTCCTCCTTAAAAATATATATTTGAGAGAGTGTTTGGATGGTTTCTATTAATGTACATCAATCGTTTGATCTGTCGATTGATTGATTTGACAGGATAATGCAGTCAAACATAGTTGCAAGCTTGCAACTGATGTGATGCATATAGTATAACTAGTGCTAATTTTCAACTCCTGTCCCTGGTTGGACTTTTCTACAGCAAAACAGTTCTTTTTAATACAGTACAATATATACTATTAAAAAAAAAAAAAAAAAGCCACAAAAGACACTTTTCTATATAAAAACACAATTTTCCTTACTTACTTCAGTGCATTTACATAGAATACATAGAATTCATTCACTCACTCACCGACATATAATACACATTATTTATAAAGGGGTACAGTTTTGTTTTTTTCTGTAGCCCAGATTCCTGAGATTTTGAATATGTTGACTCTGCCAACTTTTTTTTCAGTTTAGGAGCAGATGTTTGCTGCATCCTCCGTCTGTCCGGTCCTCTCAAACAGCAGTATGCTCAGGTCAGATGTTAACTGCTGCTGTAACACTCAGCACACTGTTATTCAGTTACCATCGTAACCACTGACTAACACTGATTCTGATTGTCCTGCAGGAACATGGTCTGGACTTGGACCAGCTGTTGGGTACTGGTCCTTATAAGGAACATTATCGCGCTGATATGATTCTCTGGGGAGAAACTAGACGACAACAGGACCCGGGATTCTTCTGTCGCTTAGCAACCAGAGGAGCCCAGCAACCAGTGTGGGTACGTCACCGACTGTTCTTCTTCTGCTGTTGTTCTTCCTGATCAGCTGACCTGTGTGCTCTATGATTGGTCAGATGATTAGTGATGCGAGGCGGATGTCAGACCTGCAGTGGTTCTGGGCTGAGTTCCCCAAACAGACTCGATGTGTCCGAGTTCAAAGTTCAGAAAACACCAGAAGACAGAGGGGGTGGAGCTTCACCACAGGTACCACACGCTCTTACTTGTCATGGCAGTTTGTCGATTGATCTGTTACTGTACGACACAACATTATAACTCTGTTCAGTTTGTGTTCTACTCTTATATAAATATAGCCTGTTGAGTTTTGTTACTAACTACTATTATTATAATTTGTTTATCTTTTGTACTGTCTTTATGCATGTACATTTTTTCCTTGCATTTTTATCTGTTGCTGCTTTGACTAGTGAATTTCAGTAAAGTCTAATCTAACAAGGCAAATATATGAAAGATGGAAACATAAAAGACATCAATAAAGTTGAGGTTCAGAGATGTTATATCCAGTGAGTTATTTTTTTATTTAAAATAATTTTCTTGATTGAAGTCATCTTTTTGTATTTGGGCCATTTGTATTTGTGTCTTTATTATTCCATCCCAAAAAACTTTACTTCAATCAAAAAAACCTTTTCATTCAAAGAAAAATTGTGTTCAAATACAATTTTTTGGGTCTCAAACATTTTTTTGCATTCATTTTTTCTTTGTTTGAAAAGGCTTTTTATGATTGAAGTGATTTTTTTTTATTGAACAATAAAGTTTTCAAATCTATCTTTATATACAAACTGTTTCTAAGGCTTACTGTTGACTTTTATACTCTGAGGACAGCTCAGAACCTGACTTTGTGACTTATTGCAGTAAAGTTGAATCAGTAGTCCTTGACTCTGAGCTGCTGTCTGTCTGTCTCTCTGTCTGTCTCTCTGTGTCTCAGGTGTGGATGATGCAGAGTCAGAATGTGGGTTGGACAGTGGAGTGGAATTTGATTGGATCATCACCAACGACACTGATGCCCCATCATTAGAGGAGCAGCTACAGCCAATCCTGAGTCTGGCCAAGGAAGCAGCTTTATCAGTATTAACTGATCCATGAACAGTGACTGAGTATTGATCCATGAGGACACAGCAGGACTGTGGAGCTGATAATGATCAATAAGGTGTTCCTGAATCATAGCTCCTTATCTGAATAAAGTCTGTTAAAAAAAAATAGGATCTTACATACTCTTTAAATGTGGCATCAGTTCATATATATAAGATACATTTTACTATATAGGGCGGCACGGTGGTGCAGTGGTTCGCACTTGTGCCTCACAGCAAGGTCCTGGGTTCGATTTCAGCACCGTGACTGGTGGGACCTTTCTGTGTGGAGTTTGCATGTCTGTGTGGGTTTTCTCTGGGTACTCCGGTTTCCTCCCACCATCCAAAGACATGCACTGATAAGTTAATTGGTTAAT
>JAPTGZ010000009.1:21307336-21319243 GCA_029814645.1 Fowleria isostigma
TGGTGAAATGTCCAGGGTGTACCCCGCCTTCACCCTTAAGTAGCTGGGATAGGCTCCATGCGACCCCTGTGACCCTACTGAGGATAAAGTGGGTTCAGAAAATGAATGAATGAATTTTACTTTATTTTTTAACACTTGACTTTAACAGCCCATATGAGTCACCAGATTTCTGTTGACTTAAAAAAAAACTTTTTGCACATTTGGACCATATAAATCTGTGTTTTGGGATGATTTTTAATAATCATCTCCACGGTGACTGTGTAACTACAGAGCTTAAGGTCTCAATACAAAACATTACTGTACCTGAGGGTTACAGTTACTTTGTTTGCAGACTTTGCTTTGAGCATTTTGTTGAAAGTCCAGATTTCAGAACTTTTTCCATGTTTTCACATGTTTAATAAGTTCATAATTTATGTATTTGTGTGAGTGTCTGCATAATAAAATCTCAGTAGCATCATCACCATAAATCACCAAGAATATATTCAACCTTTAATTATCAAGTATGGTTAAACTTGTTATATTTAAATGCCTGTGGACCCATCAGCCCAGTTTTGACCAGTGGAGGACGCTGTTTTTATATTAGTGGATGTGTTCTCTTTCTGAAACTGTTCAGTTTACAGGGTTAAACTCAAGTCTTTAACCCATGTAGACCCAGTACTGCTTTTGTATCAGTTCCCAAATGAAATTTTCTTTATTTAATCTTTTTTAACCCATAAAGACCCAAACATCCACAATCTACCATAATCATGGACTGATATAAACTGTTTAATCCCTGTTGATCAACTAATACATGTAAATAATTGGTGTAAAATACAGTTAGTAATCTTTTCATGATCATCAGATATGACCCATTTGAATATCAGAGGCTCCACTGTTACCATGGAAACACTGTCATCTTCTACAACATTGATTGTCCAGTAAAACCCATGGAGTTGGATCAATGACAGTGGATGAACACACTGGGTTTATGTTCAGTTAATGAGACTGGACTGAAAAAGTCACTTTTTCTTCAGTTTTCTGTTTTTGATATAATTTTCAATTTTACTCTAGACTTTTATTAACATCTACATGATTAGTCAATTAAGTTTGGAAAATACCTGATTTTTACTGAAAAAACAAAATACAGAAGATAATATTACAATAAACAGAGAAAAAAACTATTTGGGAAGTGCCAAATGTCATGCTGGGTCCTTATGGGTTAAGACCATCATGAATGTAACTGTAGACCTGTTTCTGTTCTGATCCAGATCTGGCTGAAGTTACATTATATCAGAGTGAATTTAACAGAAACACTGAGTCTCTGAGACTCACATTATACATTAACATTATCAGACTGATAAAACTGCTACTACAGTGTGGTGTAGTGTTGGTAGTTCTCTTGCCGATTGTCATCAAAAACACTTTTAAAATATGATATCTTAGATATTTGCTTCATAATCGCATTCATTCCAAGACCCATCAGACTGTGATTTAAGATATTTCAGTTTGTAATATTCAAGTTATATATATAAATATTCAACTTGAATATTACAAATACCTGACTTAAATCTGTCAGGTACTCATGGTTCAATTTCCAGTTGCTGCCATTGTACCTTTGAGTAGGACAGAAACTGTGGCCCAACTACTTGCAGTGAGATTAGACCTAGCAGCAAAAATGTTCATTCAACAACTCAAGAGAATCATTCTAAAAGAAATTACATTGCATTGGGTTTTAAAAATAAACTACAGTATTTTCTCATATTCAGGGGTTCACATTTCTATTTGAAACTGTTGTATTTTCTATAATTTTTAAAGCTGATAATATTCTTGTTAATAGGCAAGCAGCCATTTGGCTGAAGCAAAGCTGGAAGAATGTTAAGTTTTGTAAATTATACTTTTTTTTTTATTTTTTATTTTTTTCCTAAGAGATGCAACTAAGTAAACTGAAATCAAAAATAGAATTAGTAAAAATTAAAGCTGCAAGCAGCATTGAGTGCACCTTGCACCGTTCGTTCCGCCTCCCATCAATGTCAGCAGCTCAGCTCCACTCTGACCGGGGTCCATCCCCACCCCTTTTGGATCTGTCCTCCTTTCATCCCTCCAGAACACCAGCACCCCTCTGCTGAAACCACCATCAACTTTTAATGATGCTTTTATTTTGGAAAAGCCATACTGCGTGTGTGAGAATTATTTTTGTTGAATTAAAATTGAGTTAAGCCTTTTGTCATAAAAATTAAGAAAAGATTAATACTCATTATTTAGCATTTTAATGAGGCTTTTATTTTGAAAAACACTACTGTGTATGTGTGTGTGGATGAGAAAAAAAATTAGTAAAAATAAAAACTAAAACATTCATAAAATATTTTTACATGACACTGATTTTCCTACGTAAATAGATGGAGTCTGAGTCTGTGCTTCTGTTGCAGTGACGGTGCTTTTATTTATAAAACCAGCCATGATTATTACAATGAGGTGAAATCACTTCCTTTCAGATAAAAACACTTCTAAACTTTATTCATCTCATCAGGTCAAAGGTCACTGACACTGGGTTTGGAATGGGGGGTGGGGGGATCTGACCTCTGATTGGCCCCTGGTATTCCATATTCCGTATATGGCAGTGGAATGCCTAATGATAATTGGCTGATCGGTCCCTTTAGCCACGCCCCCAGAGGGCACTAACACAATAGAATATATTGATGTTTGTATATTTGGCTATACTCAAAGGTTAATGTGTCAAATAAAACTAATAAGACTCAGACACATGTTAAGACAAACACTCGGAGTAACTGGTCCTTCATGAGTTGTTAATGAACACAAGAATGAATGAGTGAAACTATCAATAAACATATTTTTAAGTAAAGATAAATTTAAGATAAATCCTCTCATCATGCCCCTCTCCTGTCATTGAGGGGGGGGTTGGCACCGTCAGAGGGGACAGACTTGTGGTCATGTGACAGGAATGTTTAAGCGAGGGGGGGCACAGAGTTGGACATGAACTCTGACCTCCGCAACAACAGAAGGTGAGGAGTGAAGGGGATTGGCCACTGTCCCTGACACAGAGCGCCGGGAAAAGCAAGGGAAGGGGTTAGCGTGCTGAGAGGGTGGAGTTAGTGATTTTTTTTTTTTGGGGGGGGGGGTTCAACGGCCAGGGCTCAGCAGGAGTTGAGTTCCTCCAGAGTTTCACTCAGAGTGGCCTGGAGCTTCACATTAGCTTCACGGGCTGAAGTCAAGTCATCTGTTAACAAACAAAACAGTTTTAGTTATAGGTGCAGTCAGATGAGTTTTAACCGAGTCACTGATGGAAAACAGTAGGGTAACACTTTTCTCTTGGTTTGAATTGCTTCCTTGGTTTTAAAGCCAAGTGCTTTTTCTTCTTAAAAATGTGATTCAGGCCATGTTCAATAACAAGCTACACTATATGGACAAAAGTATTGGGACACAACATAGCTACAGCTCATAAGATGTCCTGTCCATGCTGATTTGAGATAAAAAACATCAAGATTTCCTAAAAAGTTTGATGGGAGATTTTTCTTCCAAAGTCAGACGTGAAGAAAGTAGATGGTTAGATGTGGGAGGAAAATCATTTACAGTCAGAGCGTGAAAAATATTTTAGAAATTTAGAGGCAAAACAAAAGATTACAATTTAAACATGTTCATCACAATCTACAATTATATGATGACATTTGTCATTATTGCTTTGTAAACCAGCCCCGTTAGAAAAGAAACATTTGAATTCAATGTGTCCCAATAGTTTTGTCCAAGTAGTGCATTTTAGATACAAAAGGTGTTCCAAACAGACCAACCTTCAAGACTATCGATGGATTTCTCCAGTTTGGCCACTGTACACTCGGCAGCCTCAGCTCTGAACTCGGCCTGGAGATCAGGAAATAAATAGGAAAGTCACCAAGAAATCCACAGAAATTCATCCCAAAATTAGAACGTAAGCAAAGGCAAAACAGGAAACAGTGGCTTCAGTTGTATGTTGAACCTTGGTTCATTTTGTCTACCTTTCGTGTCTTAGTTTAGTTTACAGTTTATTTGTCAGGGACAATGTACAAATACATTAATCTCAAGGAGAAGAGATGCTTTGCACTAGAGTGAGTTACTAGCTACTTTCCATCTGCTGCCCACGGGCAGGTAACACAGTACAGGACATTTACATTACAGACAAAACTAACTTACTCATAATTACAATAGTTAAGAACATCAATTTCATAATTTTTATTGCCTAAAAAGCAATTTCAGCATAGTTCATTCCAAAAACACAGGTTTTAAAATCATACTTAAAAAGTTAATTTGTCAGTAGTCAAGTCAGTATTTACCAGAGAACATATAATGCTACCCTATATTAAAAACATGTCAGTGCATCTCATGTTGGCACAGTTGGGAACCGAGGATGTTTCATGTTCATGTAGTGCTCATGTCTCACCTCCCTCAGTTTGCTGCTCAGGTTTTTAATCTCCTCCTCGTACCTGTCCTCCTTCCGAGAGTACTGATACAAACACAGACAGCAGCCAATCAGAAGAGTGCACATATCCACCTGACTCCAGGTGTCACAGACAAAACATCAGGACAGTAGGTACAGATGACAGCCTCATCAGTCAGGGTTTGGATTTGGGTTTACGTGGTTCCTCTCACCTGTCAACGTGTGAGTCTGCCAACAGGTGACTTTATTTAACACATTAAAACACACTGACATCACAGGTGGGCGGGGTCGGGTGAGTTATACACTGCTCCTCCTACCTTCTCCGCCTGCGCCTCCAGAGACTTTGAACCAGTGAAGACAGTTTTCAGCTCCTCCTCCAACCCTCGACACTTACTGCAGGTCAAAGGTCACATGAGGGAGACACAAACAGGTTTACAAACAGGGGAGCACACAAGACCTTTAACCTTCTGGGAGTTATCTGGGGTCATGCACAGAGCAGCAGGAGGAGGAGGAGCTGAAGCAGCGGTTAAAGTCAGAGGTCAGAGGTCACGGAGGCAGCAGGAGCAGGTGAAAGGTCAGGTGACCCTCAGTACCTTGTCCTCAGATGCCTGCAGGCTCTTCAGGGATTGGTCGAAACTCCGCAGCTGTTCCTCCAACCTCCGAACCTTACTGTTAAGCAGGTTGGGCAGGAGACCAGGTAGAAAGAGAGGCAGATATGGAAAAAGAGAGCAAGGTAGTAGAAGGAAACAGGTGTGCAGGCAGACGGGTGAACGGGTGGAGGCAGCACATGCAGCAGCGTGGATGCGTTTCCATGGGAAAAGACAGAAGAGAGATGATGCAGAGTCCTGTTAGTGAAGCTCTGTGAAGATCACCATTATCACATGTCAGATGTGTGTGTTGTACCTGATTAGGTGTGTGTTCTGTTCGTGAACAGTGGAATTACTGCAGCACAACTGCAAATGAATGTGCTGAGCTATGTGTTTGTATTTCAATCTGTGTGATCGCATCTGTAAATGTGTACATTTATGAACCTGACTTTTACAGTCAAATCTTTTACTAACTGAATATAAACCCAGTGTCTCCATCCACTGTTATTCATCCAACACCATGAATTTTACTAGTGAATCAATGTTGCAGAAAATTACGGTGTTTCCATGGTAACTACGGAGCCTCTGAACATCAAAATGGGTCATATCTGATGACCATGAAAAGCTGAATAACTGTATTTTGCACCAATTATTGACATGTATTGATAGGATTAGTGGATCAACAGGTATTGAACAGTTTAGATCAGTAGATGGTTTGGGTTGACTGAATGTTTGGGTCTTTATGGGTTAAGATAAATGTACTTCAAAAGTTTATTAATCATTACTTAATTGTTGTTTTTTTAACAAGTCACATGACAATTCTTTTTCAATTACGTTAACTTCTACAATTACTGCTGTGCAATTCAGCACCAAATTCAATGGGGGGGTGGGGACTGAGTCCACTGCTACAATTTGGTCCTTATATGCCCCGGGACAGACCCAGGAGACACTAGGGTGAGTAAATCACTTAGTTGGTTTGGGAAGACCCTGCTGCTGCACCCCCCCATTTAGACTCCTGAACCCCACAGACCCAGATAAGAGGAGGAAGGTGAATATAAACATTTACAGATTTATCTACACATTTACTGATCATATATTATGCATGTATTTGCGTGTATCAGGCATCATGCATTTCCTATGTATGTATATGTATCATGCATTGTGTAGGACGAACTTTTCGGCACGCTCAGCTCTGTCTTCTGCTCGTTCCAGTTCTCCTTCCACCATCACCAGTTTACGGGCCACCTGTCATTCAATCACAGGATTTAGGAACGGTGCACGTTTGTTGTGTATGGTTTATGTTACGTGTATGCAGTGCATGTCATAACTTGAGCCTCTGACCTCCTCATACTTGCGGTCGGCCTCCTCTGCAATGAGTTTGGCTTCTCTGAGCTGCACCTCCAACAGCTCCATCTTCTCCTCATCCTTCAGAGCTCTGTTCTCAATCACCTTCATGCCTCTGATGAAACACAGACGGGTAAGAGATGATGATGCGAGTAGGTATGGGTACCTTTCACATTTAAACTGATACGGTACCGATACTTGATACCTGGGAATCGTACCGGTACACAACGGTACCTGTTTTCTGTACTTTCTGTGCGTATGTATGTATGATGATTAAAGTCATTGTGTCTACAAAAAAAAAAATAGTAAAAACTTCTGAATTCTGAATATTTATTTCTAACCATCATAAGTGAAATACCATAACATCATAAAACTTGAGAAAAGTGTGTGTGTGGGGGAGAGCAAATAACTTAAAAACAAATATAACTTATCATAACTTTCAAACTAAAATATTACAAATTAAAACAAACCCCCTCCCTCTACATGAACTGTACTACACATGTTCAGCAGGTCCAGTGTTGGTGTCTGATGTGGAGTCATAGCCTGCGCTCCTTCAGTTCTTTCCAACATTGTCCATTCCTCAGTCTTAACAACAACAACAATAACAACAACAACAACAACAACAACAACAACAACAACAACAATAATAATAATAATAATAATAATAATAATAATAGATTCAATTTATATAGCACTTTTCTACTAATGCTACTCAAAGCACATACAATGGATCCATTATTCATTCTCACTCTGGTGGTGGTAAACTACATTTGTATCCATAGCTTCCCTGGGGCAGCCTGCTGGAAACCTACAGCCCCTCCGACCACCACCAAACATTCATATGTACTCATACACCAGTGTGAGTAGCAGCACTGGAGGCAAGGTGGATGAAGTGTCTTGCCCAAAAACACAACAGCACATGACTAGGACAGAGAAACCAAACCATCAACCCTTCAGTCATTGGACGATCTCAACAAAATCCAACGGTGTAGACTATGTTTGACTCTGATTCCTCAAATTTGAGGCTGTTAGTGATGCACAGACAAGCCCCCCCCATGGCAAGGCACCCCTCCACTCTCCCCGACACATGCAGTGCGAGGATGCATTCAAGTATCGAAATGTGGCACCATTTAACTTTATGTGAATCAACACTTTGTAGTACTGAGGGAATTTGGTCGGTTCCAATAAAAGTAGCAAATTCAGTACCCATCCCTAGATGTGCATTAGGTGCTTCTCACCTCTCACTCACTCAATTATGTGATTAGTTTGACCGTCTCACCTCTCACTTTCATCTGCTGCCTTCTCCACTTCGTCCAGTTTGTGCAGAGCAGTGGCCAGTCTCTCCTGAGCTCGATCTAAATCATCCTCACTGAGCTGCAGACGACGATTGAGAGCAGACACCTCGGACTCCGCCTAACAGACATAGCACAGGCAATACTGAACCCATCACCTAAGTCACAGGTACAGTGAACAGTATTGTGACTAAAACATGCCTGACATTCTTCAACTTCTGCTATTCCAGGCATCTGACTCCAATGGCTTCTGGTGTCGAAACTGAATCAATCTGCAATTCTTTTTTTAATACCCATTCTCTTCTGACGTTCCACCCGTCTTTGCAGATTCTATACAGCATGTGTGTCCAGGTGTGTTTACCTGTTCCCTGACCCGCTTCTCCTCCTCCACCTGTCTCTGCAGCCTCTCTGCTCTCTCCTCAGCCTCCTCTGCCTGATCTTGAAGGACTTTGATCTTCTTCTTCACTGCCTCGATGCTGTTTGCTCCTCCACTCATCTTGTTCTTCTACTAAACAGAAACATGTCATCATCAGATCAAACCTTCAGAGCAGGTTCATCATTAGAGTCTGGAATCCAGCATGGTGTTTCAGTTGCGTTCCAACAATAACTATTAGCTTAAGACAGAGAATACATTCTGGTAACATCTGAAGTGTTGCAACAGCTGAAACATCTCCAGCACAGACATTAGTTAAACTTAACACCTCAGTAGAATAACTGTGAGGACAAGTTGTGAAAGATACTGACTATACACCAACTGTTGCCAAGACTGTAACATGTTTACATCATTTCATCATTCCAACGGGGACTGCAGCGTACCACAATGTAAAACTGCTTTCTCCTAATCAGCATTTTCTTATAAAGCCACCAGTGAATAGAACAGACTTCCAGAATATCTGAAACACATATCTGATTATCACAGTTTCACTAGTGAAGTTGAAACTGGATTCTGAGCCAACAGACATGCCAGCACTGAAACTGAGCCTTGTGGGCCAAGGTTACCTATGGGTACCTCTGAGGATGCGGCTACCCTTGTGGGTAGTCTCATCCCCTACAGGGCTTAACTTATATCTCATATACCAAGCACTTTATGCCTTTCCTTGTGTATTAACAATCTATTTATTGAGAATTTTTATTGTCTATTACTGGAAATTTGCACTTTATATGAATTTCTGATTACTGGACCGCGCTATGCACTTTTGAACATTTTTAAGTGTATTGTCGTTTTAACTGTAACTGTTATCTGCTGCACTCACTTGTTGTCTGTCTCCTTTCCACTGTATATAATTTTTTGTTTTTACTGTCTGTTTTTATGTTATGGACTACGGATGGAAATTAGCTGTTTGCTAAATCTGGTGCAACCATCTTTTTGTTTCTTGAAATAAGTAATGCACTTGTACGCTATCCTATTTATAAATTCAAATTTACAAAGATATCTATGTAATAGGTTTTCATTTTGCATCAAAAGATATACAGGGGATGCAGATACATCCTAACCAGATAATATGAAGAAATAAATCAATATAACACAATCAACTAACATTAATATAGCATTACATTATGTTGTGAGATGACAAAAACTGATACCGACTAAATTTAATACCCGATACTAACATTATAGTATCGACAAATAGCAGAGGACTTTGTTATTTAATTATAACAGCTTGTCAGTGTAACATTACTTTCCCAAGTGTCCAATAAGGTACAATATGCATTATAATCATATGTTGTGTTTGACATTTGAGCCTGATTGAAGCATAGACTGTATATATAAGCTGTCAATCAAACAACTGTCTCATCAGATAGAAGAACTTCTATTAGACATAAAATGTTATTATCAGAATGTTTGTTTGTTATATTTGTTACAAGGCCAAAATAAAATAAACAGCCATAATAACTCTTGAAAAAATATTATTTTTGTATTTTTAGAAGGAAATTCAATGCAAGTCTATGGAAGCCAAACCTTTTAGGAGTAGCATCCAATAGCTGTGATTGATATTAAGCTTTAATACACTAGTACATCAGTTTGTAGACAAAGTCCTTTATTCAAAAAGACTTCAGGGCCTCAATTTCCGACGGGACAGGACTGTATAGCCTAATGTCAGTATAAATGTTGAAAAATAAAAACAAAAAATTCTAAATATAGCACACACTTAAAGTGGTCTGAACTTTTGTGTTGTTCCTTCTTGCTTCGCCAGACCAAGTATGGTAAAGTGTGTCGGAGTATGCTGGAAGTGAGGATGTTCAATTCAGAATCACAGACACCTCTCACATGTTTTGGCTCTCAGTTGGTAAGGTTGGATTTTAACTACCTAAAGAAATTCTGACAACTCTAGGTTTAAGTTTCAAAGAATTTTACCTATTTTGATTTTATTATTATTACTATTATTAAATAAAAATTAAAAAAAAAAATACAATAATTAAACTTATTATTTTAACACTCAGACCTAAATCACAGAGTTATGAAGTGGGGTTGGACTTAAATGATCTGGGTAATATATGACACGTAATACTTATTTTACAGTTATTTTAAATGACTTTGTTATTTATTTTCGTTCATTTAAAAGAAAAAAAAAATAAAAACCTAATGACACCCTCTTTTTCAGCATTAATTTATTCACAGTATTGACGTGCAACATTTTTATTAATTATTTACTGTTTATCTTTTTAACCAGAGTATATTGATAGCTTATTGTCGTTTGTTTTTAATATCTGGAATAAATAAAAATCTGTTTGTAGCTGAACTTTGTCATTAGCTCTGGTGCTAACAGACCTCCGCCCTGTTTATTAGCTTGTTAGCTGTTAGCTCCATACGGTCCTTTAGCAGCGTTTCCTCCAGTTCTCCGCTGAGGTGAATCTCGGGGGTTATTCTTACCTGTTTCGGAGTCTCGGCTGAAATACACCTGCGGGTCTTGCGCACCTGTCTCGTTCGTCTTCACTTCCCTGTTAGCAGCGGCTATTGCAGTTAGCAGCTGAGCTAACACTGTTTCTACAGCCCTTTAAACACTTTAACCGGGTTAACACTTCTGTCTGTCGGGTCAGGTCTGACTCTGTGGACCTCTCAGTTCTGTCTGCGGTGTCAGCTCCTCTGAGTTCAGGTCCAGGTTCGGGTTGTGGCACCGAGCTACCCCGCTTCCTTATCAGCCAACTCCCAACAGCAGACTCCGCCTTTTCCGGTTAACGGCACTGCACCGGAAGCGATGATACAGTACGGACCTTTCAATATAAAGGCACTGATTCGTTTTTATGTTGATTTTGTAGCGTTTATTTGTTTATAGCAATACGCGTCAAACTTATTTTACTTCAGAGGCCACATACAGTCTATTGTGATATCAAGCAGATAACCAGTAAAATTATTGTACTACAACAACATATACATAATACCTTCACATTTTCTCTTTCTTTTAGTGTGAAAAAATGACATTACATTATGAAAAAATATGAATAACCTGAACATCCATGTACAACTAGAAACACATATAGTGCATTATATTTCATTTTCAAAATGTAATTTTACTTTTACATCAAACTAATGAAAAAAAATGGAGTTGTCAATAGCGAGAAGTTATTATGCTATTACACTGTTGCCAATAAAGTTGGAATAAAGTATTTTTACCTCTTCCACCTAGTTAAAGATTATTACTGACATGTAGGAATAGGAATAAAAAAGAAGACTGTGTCTAAAAGCAGTATTATTCAAACTTTATGACAACAGTGCATTTTGCTAATCCAGCCCACTTGAGATCACATTGGGCTCTATGTAGCCCCTGAGTTAAAAGGAGTTTGATCCCTTGACATTTGAAAATTCATCCTATGGGCCAGATTAGAGCTGGTTTCTTTTAGGCTCTCAGGTCATATATTTGACACCCCTGGTTTACGGTACTTCTCTCTTTGTTTTACAGTGTTTATTATCATATCTGCTATGTATGTGACAGATTAATCTAAAGTTTATTCCCTTAAGTCCTGAATATAATATTTACACTCCATGTAGCAAGCTTTTTTTGTAGATAGATTCGGTCCAAATGATACTTAATATTAATCTTATGTATCTAGAGATGAACTTTCTGGAACCACCAATGTGGATATTTATGTAAATGTATTGTATTTATTTTTGTGTGAAAATGAAATTAAATACTGGTGGGACTTTTCTGTGTGGAGTTTGCATGTTCTTCCCGTGTCTGCGTGAGTTTTCTCTGGGTACTCCCGTTTCCTCCCACCATCCAAAGACATGCACTGATAAGTTAATTGGTTAATCTAAATTGTCCATTGGTGTGAATGTGAG
>JAPTGZ010000009.1:21406207-21416633 GCA_029814645.1 Fowleria isostigma
ACCCCCGTGACCCTAGTGAGGATAAAGCCGGTTCAGAAAATGAATAAATGAATGAATAGTGCCTTAACAGACTCACCCTGTTCAGATAACTCTGAGCAAAGGCCACATCTTTACTTTCTCTGTGAGGATCATTGTCCAGTATGTTTTCATCGTACAGCAGCAGCAGTTTGGATGTATCCTTACTGTGACGCTCCTGACGACTCCTCCTCAGACCACGAGGAGGCCGACTCCTGCCTGAGGAGACAGAGGAGGAGAAGAAGACAATTGGAACCTCAGATATTAATGTACTGAGTAAGTAGGTAACAAATGTCTGACCCAACAAACTGAATATGTTTATAGTAGAAACATGCACATCTGACCTCGTCCTCGTCCCGGTCCTCTCCCTCCTCCTCTGGGTGTTCCCTCTCCAGATGGCGTCTCCTCGTCCCCTCCCACCTTGTTGCCCCTCCCTTCTCTGGACTCTTCCCCTTTAGTAGGCCCTTCCTCTTCCTCTTCTTCTTCTTCTTCCTGAGAACCAGCTGATGTTGGAGAATGATCTTCCTCTGAATCTCCGTCTGCACAGAGTCTCCTCTCCGCTGCCAGCCACGTCAGCTGCTTCATCGTCTCCTACAGAATCACATTTATTACAAATAATGCAAACTGTAACTAAAAGTAGCAGTTAAAAAGAATTTTGGTGAATGTTCACACAAAAGAAAAATAAATTAAAAGCCCTCCATCCCAATAGAGGTGCAGAACATCAACCATTTGGATTCAATGTCCCAAACTCAGGATGTAACTGAAGCTCTGTCGGAGGTGAGATTTGAAGATCTCCAATCTCCAGGTTTTCCCAATTCACCTTCAATATATGTGCATCCTCCTTACCATCAGATCCAAGTGACCACCAGGTGATGATCAGCTGATAGATCAGCTCTTCTCTTCACCCAAGAGCCCAAGATATACAGATACAGTTCTGATAATGTGGCTAGAACCTACAAACCAAAATATCCTGGTGTCATGGGGACTGATGAACATCTTTATGCTTGATTCAAACTGAATTTGTGCATTTAAAAGGATGTATAAGTCCAGTATATTAACAAATTATAAAACATTATCTGAATAAGTGAATACTTAATTATAAAATAGAAGAATTACATAAAGTAATAAAATTTGTATATTTCCTATTTTGTTAATAATTAACACAGACTATCAAGGTTAGGAGATATCACAGTTTTAAGAGTTGTATTTGTAGTAAATATTTAAGTGCATATAAATATTACAGTTTGATTAGGTAAATTTGATTGTGTGAGGTGATTATAAAAGCGTATAGTGAATGATCTACATGGATGTTTTGTGTTGTAAAAATGGAAAGAAAAAAGGAAAAAAAAAAAAAAAAAAGAAGTGTATTAGCAAAGCAAATGAAGCCAAATTGATTTAATTGTTATTTTGTTAAAAAGGGGGGGTGGAGTCTATAAATTATACTTCTTCCCACTCCTTTTTAAGCACCCAAAATTTTGTTTGTATGTGCCATATTATTCTTTATTATTTTATAATTTTATGTACTCAAAATAAAAAGAAACTTATTGACTAGTGTTTACAATGGACAAAATGTGTTTACCACAGTCCAAAAACAGACCACAGGTTGAGATTAGGCATTTCCTCCTAACCTCCACCCCCACCCACCCAATCTCCCACCACTCCTTGAAGTGAGTCATTTACCTGTAGCTCTGGGACAGACAGAACCGACTCTTCTGAAGCTGAAGACATAACTTCCTCTTCATCTTCATCCTGTGTGAGATCATCAAAGTCCTCCTCCTCCTCTTCTTCACCTTGACGTTCCTGATCTTCATCCTTATCCTTCTCCCCATCTTCCTCCTGGTCTGCCCCATCCTCGTCCTGATCTCCACCCCCATCTTCATCTCGATCTCCACCCCCCTCCTCATCCTGATCTCCACCCCCATTCTCATCCTGATCGCCTCCCTCATCCTTGTCTCGATCTCCTTCTCCTTCCCCATCTTCCCTCTGATTCTCCTCTCCTTCTCCTCCACCTGGATTGTCCTCACTTCCTCCTCCTCCAGTGTCTCCTCCCTGCTCCTCCACCTCTTCTTCATTTGCAGCATTTTCTCCTTTGTTCACAATGATGTCTTCAATCATCTTTTGTTCCTCCTTGTCTTTATCATTTTTCTCATCCTCCTTCACACTTGAACATATGGACATAGGGTGGAGTTCCTCTCTGACTGGTCCCAGATGATTTTGCAAAGTGTCTGTGGGTGGAGCTGTGGGTGTCCACAACATCTGTAAGAGGATGTAGCCTGGTTCCATGCTGGTGGACGAGGAGGGTATGGTGGTAGTTGTAGTGCTGGAATTAGATAGTGAGGAGATGGGAAGAAGAAGCGGGACTGTGTCTGTACTGCTTTGCTGCGCCATCTGGCCAATGGGAGGGCAAAGGTCTTTGATGTCAGTGCTCACAGGGTGGGTGGGGCCAGCTGTGACTGGAACTGATTGGACAGACTTGCATTTTAAAGGTGGACCAAATGATCTGTCCTCCTGTTTGTTGTCCGGGGCTTTAGCAAGTGGTAGCAGTGAGGCATTATGGGCCAGGGTGAAAAGGCGTCTTTGGGGAGCAGTGCGTAACTTTGGGATCCAGTAGGGGTGGAGCCTGAGGATGCAGCCAGGCGGCCGGGAGGCAGGGTAACGAGAAGGACAAGTAGAGGCCAGACGAGTCTTCTGGATGATCTCCTGACTGTTCTGTGAGAGCAAATCAGAAAACCAGAGTTACCAAGGGGATAAGGACCTGAACTTTCCAAATTTTTACTCCTCAGGACAGGTGCTCAGTGTGAGGAGCAAAATAAAGTATTTGGGTCACTTTATAACAGATCAAATATTCAATGATGAAGACATAGACAGGCAATGTCAGATGTTATATGCCCAGGCCAATACAAAGGCTAGCTTACAAAAACTCAAAGTTGCATACAATGTTTCCATGAGAGTAGTGTTTAAAAACCGTGACGCACTCATGCAACAGAGTTATTTTGTAATGCAGGAGTTAACACTTTTCAGGCTCTCATGAGAAATTTAATATACAAATGAATTCGACTGAAGGATTCTCAGAATTCCATCATTCTGCTGTTGACAAATCCCAGTCATAGTTCGGTGCGATACCAGTCATCCTTGTGGCAACACTGGTACAGTTGTCTTTTATAATATTGGTGATGTTTAGTCTGTGTTTGTACCCTGTGTTTTTATTTTGTGGGTTTTTTTTAACCCTGTTAAAAAAAAACCTGTTAACCCTGAATTTGTTTTTATTTATTGTATTTGTTGCTTGTCTGTTTTTAAATGGACTCCTGAGTCTGGAAACAAAGATGATGATAACCACTGCTCCCTCTGCTGGATAGAATCAGAAACACACACAAACTTACAACATTCAATATGAGGTGCTGTAGAGATCTTTCCACTTCATACAAAGACCACTACCACAGCGAGTTACTGGTTTTAATATTCTGACTATTATCAATAATCAGTTTTCAGACCTTGTGAAGTATGCTGAATCTTGTGGATTTTTTTTTTAGGATTAGGATTGTTTCATAAGCAAAGTAGAAGGTTCTGTTGCAGCTCAACTACTTCCAAGATGCATAAAATAGAAAAAAAAAATAGCACTTGTACAATACAACAGTTTTATTAGACCTAGCCCAACACATTTTTGACTGTGGCCTTCATCAGGTTAAGAGTCAGACCAGGACTCAGATAACTGAAGCTGCTGTTTGCACAACAATATTATAATTACGGTAGTTAATATTCTCAGTGTGGACAGCCCTTAAAAGATCTTTAAAAAAGTTTAGTCCTGTTCACACTTTAAGGACAGTATAGGATGGTTATTCAAAAATTAATATGCATGTTTATTATTGCGCGTTCAGCTGTGAAATAACACCTGGAAGTCAAAAGCAAATTATATTTGGCATGTTGAATCACATTTTCTAACAGAAATAAAACTGAGCTGATATAAATTTGCATTCAATAAACCATGTCTATTCAATATGTCCATTGGAAATGTTAAAGTAAAATAATGATTGAAAAAATAATATTAAAATAAAATATTTAATACTCGATAAATTGTTAAATAAAACTATTAAATTGTTAAATGATGCTAGTTATGTCCAAATAGATTCTCATAGATTTCACTGATTTCTTTATATAATGTACAATTGTGTTGAAAATAAACAGAAATGCTGATTTTAAATTGAGCTTCTCAGTTTGACTACAGATACTGTCCTCACCTTCAGCCAGTTGGGCATGAGGCTGCTGTCTTTGTCCACTGGGGGGCGCTGGTCTCCTGCCAGTACTCTGCTGCAGGCCAATGGCAGTGAAGGCACAACTCCATGTGTCAAAAAGTACTGAAAACACGACAAGAATCAGCTTAGTTTGGATTAAGTGATGTTTGTTCTATTTGGCTCATGCAGCATTCAATCTTCATGAATGAAGACAAATCTGCTGTTGTAACCATAAACTTGGCTTTTAACAGCTACTGAAAGACACGACTTACTTGTTACAAAACCAAATTCTGATTTACAGTTTAACCATTTGTTCTACATGAGGAGTTTGTGGAGACATACAGGATGTACTAATGCTAGTGGTTTGATTAATCCTAACATTCAACTTAAATCTGAACATTTCAAGTTTCTTCACAACTTTTTAGCCTCATTCACCCCCTGAAACTATTCTTGTCTTTCTGTGGTCAGATGCTGAACAGTATCATCTTTTGGCCTTTGCTCAGTGACATCTTTAGTGGCATTACCTTAATCACGTTGCTGGCCGGCGCTTTGGTACCATTCAGTTCTTTCACGCGTTTCATGACGTTCCAGTGTTTCTTACATAACAGGTAGGTGCTGATTAGCTGATTGGGCTGAACCGCTCCCTCAAAGTGCTTCATTCCCAGAACAATCAACCTGCACAACAGCATTTATTGGAGGTCTTAGATGGTGACAGATCTATATGGTTGTAAATCTAAACACTCAGTAGTTTTTTTTTACATGTATACATACGTACCCATCCTCTCCTTTGGTGAACATGCTTCGGTTGTGTCGTGTGTGGAGGGCGGGGTCAAGGTTGCAGACAGGAAGTAGTTCAGGGTAGAGAAAGACAGGCCGAGTGGCAAACAACCAGGCGGTGTCGGGGGGCAACAGAGGGAAGGCACAGCCTAAACAACCAGAGAAACATGAACATCTCAGAGAAACGTGATATTGCAAACAGAACATCACAGTAGTTTCAATTGTCCTCCTTACTGTTGGTGGTTGACATCATCGTAGGCAACAAGCGTCTGGAGGCAGGGGCAGGATCAGGACCAGGTGGTCTGTCTTTCTGCTCCACCTCTTGCAGCAGCTCCAGAGACCCCTGAAGGTTAGACCCTCTGAAACTGCTGACAAGGAAAACCTCCTCCTGACGACATGCAAATTGATGCAGCTCCTCCTAAAGAGTGAAGTCATTAATAAGACATTCAAAGAATACTCTTTTCCTAATTCTACATTAGTTATTTAAGAAGTTGTGTTGTTTACTATCTGAACACAAAGAGCCATATTTACTAAAGGTTTACATGTAGTAAAATGTGTTCAAACTCATTGCACATGCAAACTGATTTACTAAAAGTGCACATTAAGGGTTGCATTTTTCAAAGGTGCAAAATATCGCATCTGAGCCAGTTAGTACGTTTGGCAAAATGAATATGTAATATGGGGCGTTTACATGCAATTTGCATGTGCTGGGAGGAGAAACAGTAAATGCATTAATTTAACACACGCAAAGTGATTTATCAGACCTGAACACAATTTTGCTTATAGAAGTACATGCAAAATGGGATCTTAGTAAATCTGGCCCATAGAGTTTGTGTTATTTGTGCTGTTCACTGACCAGGTATCTCTTGCTGATGCTGGCTTCATGGTCCAGGGCAGTGATGTTGCGGCTCAAGAGGTGAACTTGTGTGAGGAGCTGAATATGCTGTGATGAAGGTGAAAAGGAAAAAGTGATAACTGACATGAAGACTAAGGACCAGCATACATCAAATCTAGATTCATTAGGTCTGCATGGCAAAATGTGACTGATAAAAACTGACCACAATGAGACCTGAAATCTGTAATAGTTTTAGAACTCAGCCCAGATTTGCTGCACACTGAGAAATCTTGTCTGTACCTGTTTGACCATATAATTGCAGTCCGTACCTGCTGGACCTGCTGCTGAAGGTGCTGTTTCTGGTTGTGGTTCACATGCAGGGTGGGGTACACCTGTCCTGGCAGCACTAATACAGGTGTGGCACAGTCTGTTTGTGTGCTGGGCACTTCCTTCAGGTGTATGTGGTCCAAGTTGTAATTGGTTGTGTCCTGTAGGGCCCTCCTCTGCTGCTGGGCCTCGTACTGCTTCCGGACCGTCATCCGTCGCTCTGTTATCATATCAGCTAATGGTGCCTCAAACCTATACAAAATAAAATGAACCCCACAGAAAAACCACATGACCCCTGCTTCAAACAAATGAGATCTAAGAGTGAAGAGATGAAATGTTGCCTCCCAGCTTGACTCTTCTTCACATCTGTGAGTGAAGAAGCAGCAACAGAGACTGGTTTTCTCTTCCTCCTGACCCAAACAGATACAGCACAGCTCTGCTGCCCTGTCCCAACAGGAGGGCCCAAACCACACCACACCTCAGAATAGAGCAGGATAGGCCAAGTTACCGGAGAGCCTGAGGGATGTTGAACTGAGGTCCAGTCTGGGCCAGGGCTGCTTCCCCCTGATCTTCCTCCTCCTCTTCCTCCTCCTCCTCTTCCTTCTCCATAACTGAAACCTGCTCCTCCCGAAGCTGTAAAAAGACCAAAAGACAGTAATTAAACAAAGCAGCTTTTAGTTCTGACAGAAAATAATGTTATGACAATAAATGTTTTCGTTTACTGTATCACAATAACGGTCAAATCATAATTTCTTTAACAACAGAACCACCCACAACGATAAATTATGGCTATGTAAAATACAAAACAAGATAAAAACTACAAAAATACAAAACAAGAAGAAATCAAAGTAAAATATGAAACCAGAAGTAAAAGACCTAACAGGACAAAAGTATGTAAAACAAACAGCAAAAAAACTAAAAACTAATGACTGAATTAGAAAGTTACTTAACAGGTGCTTCTTGACATAAACCATATATGTGTCCACTGTAAAGATCAGAAGCAGAAGTGAACTAACCGTCTCAAAGAGCTCCTCCAGAAGCTCATTCACCTCCTTCTCTGAAAGACAAGTAGAGGAGTTGATGGTTGAATATTAAAACTCGTCTTGACTTTCCTGCACATATTGTTAAGCTTTCTGTGGTTTATCACCTACTCTAGCTTCTCTAAATTTTTGTACATAAATATGGCAACCCTGGTAATAACAATAATCTAAAATTATCTGAAACTGTATATCTTTTTAATTAAAAAATTTCTAATTTCCTTGGGAGAGGATATCAACTCCCCAGCTGACTTCCTAACTCTTCCACAAATGTAAGCCACCACAGTGGCTTAGGTCTCCAGAACCCTAGGGAGAACCTTACTGGTGATCTGTACAGCCCGGTCTGTTCTGTAATCCTCCAGGTCTGGTTCATCTAGATCCTCCAGGACGTTGTACTCAGGGTCATCATCATCATCAGCCTCCTCTGAAACAAAACAAATAACCAGGTGACAGGAGCTGTGACAATTGTAAACAGAGTTCATAACAAACCCTGACTGCTGACCTTCATAGTCGGGGGCCATCAGCCCCTGCAGCCACCGGGTCCAGTGTCGGTCCTCCTCTAGGTGGGTGGAGTTCTGGTCGTACATGTCAGCGGTGATGTCAGGAGGCAGAAGCTCTGCCTCCAGCTGATCCAGGGGAACGTCCACTAGAGGATGTTTGGAGCGTGTGCGGAACGCCAAGCAGCCAGAGCCTCCATTGTCACCACCTCCTTGTTTTCTGTCCAGAGACTGACGGACAGGGAGACACACAAACAAATAAATACATACATACATAAACAAGCAGGATGACAGACACATAAATAAGTCAGTAAGTTGTTCAGTGCCAGTTGACTCAATGAAATGTGGTGGGACAGGCAAAGAGGATATCAGGCTTTTGCTGCTCCAAATTGTCTTCAACATAGCCTTGAAATTCACCATAACTGCTGGGTGGGAATTTACCTGTAGGTGTTGGTGTTTATCTGTAGGACATGTTTACCTGGTAGATGTAGGCGGGGCTACAGTCCAGCTCCTCCTCCACTGCCTTCAGTCTCTCCATGAATGAGGTTTCAGGTGGGCCACAGACAGGGACCTTATTTGTGCAGGAGGACGAATCTACCACCTGTCCAACCAGGTGGTCTGTAGATCCCTAAACAACCACAGGTGAAAGTTTTAAAAGGTAAAGAGGAAAAGCATTGATGAAAAAAAACATATCATTCAAATGGTCAAATGTCTTCTGAACCAAGCACATGACACGTCACAGTAAGACTCATGATTAAGAAAAGAAAATTTGTTTTCTCAGAAGGAGGTGAAGCTTCTATATATGATAAAGACAGTACATGTTTGATTTTATCAGATTTACTGCAAAATCAATTATGTCTTGACAGTAAATTGAGTGAAACTAAATTCTAGTTTCTAAATGTCAGTGAAATAAATATCTGAGTGAAGTTAGTGGCAGGATTCATCAGTGTAGGTAAATCAGTTGTCAGAAGTCAGATGGCAAATATACCTGTAGCTTTTCTTTGAGCCGGTCAACAGGTGCTCCATGCTCACAGCCCTGATGCATTCTGGGAGGTGAAGCCAGGCTGTCTGCATCACTGAGGAAGATCTACACAAGGATACACAACTCAGTCACACAGATTAATGGACCATATTCATACAATGCCATAATATCATATGAACACAGTGACCTCCTCAGCTGTGTCGTCCTCATCTTCTTCATCAGGATAGTACTCTTCATCTGATGAGTCCTCATCATCCGACAAATCGATGTCCACAAACTGAGCTGGCTGAAAAGACATATCCAATGTCATTCTCAACAAATACAAAATAAACAACTTAACACAGTCCATTTCCAGGTTTGATGAAGGTATTTTTACCTTTATTGTGTTGTTCACTGCAGACAGACTCCAGGTCACAGACTGTAGATATGCAGACAGACAAACAGACAGTAAAGCAGGTTAAACTGGTTAGCTTGACTGGAAATAATCCAAAGGTGAAGTATAAGAGATGTTACAGGAGGTGGTATTACCTGTCCCTGTTCAACAGCCTGTTTCAGTCTGGATCGAGTCATTTTGGGCTCCTGAGGAAAACATTTTTAAAATCACTTACTGATTTATGGAAGTTTATACATTTATAAAAGTATATTAGCATGTATTAACAGCTCATCAACCATTTGTAAACAATGATTAATTGTTATTATTACGTATTAATAAATGTATTACTATTTATCTACTGTTTAATATTTACATTCATCAATGCTTAGCAACTGTAAAATGTTTATTCCCATTTTCCACTTGTTTATTAACCCTTTATTAAAACAAGCTTCACATATGTTGTGTTTTAAACATGTGAATACTTAGAACACTTACAAACATGGGCATGTCCTGTGTGTCTCTGATGGCAGCTTTCATCATGGCCACCACATACTCATGGGTAATGACCTCCTGATGATGACACAACACAAAATGCTGTCACATACAGCTCAGTGAGGAACATGGTAGGCTGAAAAGTTCATCAGCTGACTATGAGAAAATATTGTTAGAGTGATTACAATTGCATAGGTTCCGCCCAGATGAACCTACATTTGACAGTTCATAAGAGCAGTGGCCACATCATGTCACTGGACAATTTTAAACATTTTAAAATAGAACCAGTCCATTTCAAGGAAGGTCTCCGAACCAGAGGTTAGTGCTGGGTCCATTACTTTGAACCAGTCATGAAAAGACAATCCATGTAATGAAAACACCATGCCATGTTATATGCATACGGATAACATGTATATTGTATGCTATGTGCATTGATTAACATGTAGCATGTTAACCATATGTGTATAATGCGAGACTTATAATATATCCATGTGGTGAATGTGTTTGTAACATGATTTCGACCTGTGATTCACTTGTATGGACTATGCTATATGTGTGTGGTTACCTGGTGTGTAGTGTATTTTTTGTAGCATAACATGTGGTATGTCATGTGCATGTGGTTAGCATGTACATACTATATGTACAAAGAATGTTGTATGTTCAGGGTTCGACAAGTTTTTAAAAAATCACTTGCCCTATTGGGCAAGTACCAAAACAATTTACTTGCCCGAACCAATTTTCCACTTGCCCAAAACTTGAATGACATATTTCTTACCTACTCTTTTATTTTCAGCATAAAAAAAGCACACATACACAACTTGAATGACATATTTCTATGCATTCTTACCTACTCTTTTATTGT
>JAPTGZ010000009.1:21432756-21446839 GCA_029814645.1 Fowleria isostigma
CAGGGTGTACCCCGCCTTCGTCCTTAAGTAGCTGGGATAGGCTCCATGCGACCCCCGTGACCCTAGTGAGGATAAAGTGGGATCAGAAAATTAATGAATGAATGAATGAACAAGTTCATTCCATGGACCGGATTGGACTCTTTGACAGAGCAGTTTTGGCCCACGGGCCATATGTTTAACATCCCTAACATAGAGGAGAAGAAGGCCCAGTACCTCCAAGAATGCAGTTAGCATTGACAAGAACAGTGTATTTTGTGGCATTTTTCCCCATGTGCTTGCATGCAATGCAAGGCACAGGGGACTATTGTTTGTCAGATTGACTTATGACTATACAAAAAAACTTGTAATGGCCCAGAGCATCGGAAGTAGACAATAACATATTGTTACAAAAATGTGCAGCCTGGTCTTGAAAGATGTGCTATTATCTAGATTGATATTCCGATGGACGGATTTTGTTAAAATTGCAAAAAAACCCACCCAAATTTATCCATCCAAAATGAATTGGGCCATTGGGCCAATTTCAAGTGGCTACCATTCCCACACGATTGATCCTAAAATTATTCTGAAATATGATAAATGTGTAGCTCAACCCAAAGATTATGTATGTGACACGTTGTAACTCATATGGTTTCCGAACAAGAACACCATACCAAACCCCATTCACATACAATGAGAACAGAATGCTGACAGTTGATTAGCTGAAATCATTCCAACTCTAAACTCACATTTTTGGAGTTTCAGCAAAAAATTATTCATCAAACTGTTGGAAAAAACTCTTTTATATCAAAGACTATTCATATTTTAATCTTAACACATTTTGTTTTTGATATACATGCCTCTAAAGTCTCTTTCAAACATGCACTCCTGAATATTTCCGGACAATTCCATCCACTCTCTAACCAGTCATCTGTTCGAACATACTACTCTGCTCTGGATCATGTCCATTTTGCCTACATTCAGATATAAGAGACGTTCTCCGGATGGATTGTCGGGGGGGTTGGAAACCGGATTTGTGCACTCTGAGCTCCTTCAATTTTTTGGTGATGCGGTCGTACGCGACAGAATCCTGTGCTGTCTCATTTATGCTTTTAGTTATTTCTATATCAGCCCTTGCCGTGAGGAGGTCACAAATTTCAGAATCTCTCCAATGTTAGTCATTTTCTTTGAAGATGTTCGCCTCTTGTGTTCTGTGTCATCAGTGCACTCACAGCTTTCCCTCTGGCCCCTCCCCTTAACCCTTCAGGCAGTGCATGTCCGCATCTTGACATTCTGAATGACAACAACCCTCCATTTAATGTCCGGACTTAATACTAGGGGGTCAGACGGTTATTATCCGCGTAAAGTTAACCACAGATGAGCCTGGTTGTGTTCAGACACATGGGTTAAATGAATGAAGTCCGGAAAATGTCCGTTTTTCATAGCATGTTTGAAAGGGGCTTAAGTGCACAGAGTGCCAATTTTTCTTTCATTCACTCCAATGCTACTCAGACCCAGACTTTATAACTAGTCCGTCTTTGGTACTATTACTTGCTCTTTTACACCTAGACACAAGTCCACCAATGAGCAAGAGGCAAGCACGTGGGTTACATTTCCTTCAGGAAATGTAGGAAAGTCTAGTTTCTATTTGTTATGTGGTCTGTTAGTAGTGTGCTATTGTTTTGATTGTAACTGCATGTACATTATCTTCCAACCCACCAGGTAAAGAGGTGATCATCATCACAACTGACACGTCTCCATCTGGCACTAAGAAGACCAAACAGTACCTAAACTCCCCACCATCACCAGGCATCGTTGACAAGCTAACTCCTGCCTGCATGTCTCCATCCGAGGTGGAGATTGGCACCTCATCTCCGGCAGACCAAAACAAGGATGAGGAGGGAATCTTCAGCTTTGCACTTACATCAGCCCTGCCACTGCCATCGGCCAGACCACCAGGAGAGAAGAGGCTACCGCCTCCCCGTAAGCTGCTGAAGAGGCTGAACTCGGAGCCCTGGGGCCTGGTGGCTCCGTCGGTGGCTGCGTCACTGGCTCTGCCCACGAACAGCGGCCCTCAACGTCCTGACCGAGACCTAGAGGAGGAAGAGGGCGACCTGAGCCGGACCATCACCGAGATTAATGGGATGTCCATCTCTGAGCCTGTCAGACCTCTGTTGTCACGACGACACAGCATTGAGACCCACGACCCCAAACTGATCGACCGTTCCTGCTCTGAAGACTGCAACACCCTCAGCGGCTCCTGGGCCGACAAGGTCTGTACTCATCTAATTAATTTTTTAATTTAATTTATTTTACAGTCCATTTGTTACATTTTTTCATGATGTTCAATAGCATGGATTTCCTTTCCGATACCGTGTAAAATTGGGGCTGGTATTGGCGATACTGATCAGATACCAATACTTTGTACAAATACACTTAATATCTGGAAAATCTAATTTGATGTAGATTCAACTATATAGCCTCTCTCCAAATAGCCTACAAGGGGGTACAAAATCATGCTGTTTTATAATATTTGAGTCAAATTTCAAGTACCAGAAAAATATTTAATTAATTAAATAAATGAATACCACAGAAATTGCACAAGTTTCTCAATACCTACATTTTATGTATTAATTATATGCACTTCTTCAGGAAACCTTATGTGATTAAATGTTGGCTTTTTTGCCTATGTGAGATTATCTCACATTTAGACAAGATCTCAATAGTTTAGATATTTTCCACTGTGTTCCTGTTAATGATATATATTACCTCAAATAACTGAAGTATCAAAAGTATTGATATTTTGATTTGAAAATCAGTTTTAGTGCATAAAGATCTGGTATCGGAGGTATCGATATGTCAGTATCCATCCACACATCACTATAGTTTATCTTTTAAAATGTTTACATCAACAGGCTATTTTCACTTTATATCCTCTGTTATTTATTCCTAACAGAGTTCACTGTTTTCTTCTTGATTCTGGCATTGCACTGTGTTTTTGTACCTGTTGCTTTTGTATCACATGCTTTATTATTTTTTTGTCTCTTGGCCAATTTTTTTTTTTAAATATACAACTCTGTATTTTATCAATAGCCAAGTTTGCAGCCAAATATATTGCAATTTTAAACCACATTTTCAGACAATCCACTGTTGTTATGTGAATACAATGGTTCATCCACATCACAATACAAACTGTTTCAGTACAATGTAACATCTCATACAATATCAGACATGCTGAGCTGCTGATTGTTGTTAGTCTCTGAAGTGAATATCTGGTCTGGATCATATCACATTATTTCACATTGTATGGGCAGCTGTGGTGCAGTTGGTAGAGCAGATCATTCAATGATCGAAGGGTTAGCAGTTCAAATTCCACCTCCATATGCCAAAGTGTCCTTGGGCAAGACACTGCACCCTAAATTACTCCTATGGCGGCAGATGCCCATTAGTGGTGTGTGTGCATGAATGGGTGAATGTGAGGCTTTATAAAGTGCTTTGGGCACCATGAAAGTGTGGAAAATCGATATATAAGTTCAGACCATTTGTCTCAAACTTTTATACACTGAATACACACTAACACATATATTTGTTCACGACATCTGTTTGCATTTACCTCCTTCACATTTTCCTTCCATGCAGACAAATACTGTTTCACCTGTACTAACAGGAAAGACATTTCAGAGATAGTTTGAGAGTTTTTGCTGTATCCACTCAGCTTTTCTGTGTTTGTTGCAAAGCATTTGATAAGATTGTTTTGATTAGTGCCATACAAACAAAGTTTCCTAATTTTTATTTTTATTCTTTAGGTCCAGCAGCACCAGATCTTGTATCGTAGGAACACAGCCCCTGAGTCCCAGGAAAATGCAGCAGGGCCTGGTCTTGGTCCAGTAGCTCGGGCCCTGGCTCACCCCAAACTGACCCGGATGGAGCATTACGAGTCAGACACCCACCTGTGCCCCGAGTCGATTCCGGGCTCCCCGGACTCAGGTCGGGTGTCAGTGGAGCGGCGTCGGTTCAATGCTTCGCCCTTGTCCCTGGTCACCAGTTCTTCCCGGGAGTCTCTTGAGAACATCCCCAACTCCGTGTCCCCCCTCACAGTGCGGCGGCGGCCCCCGGGGCTCCTAGAGCGTAGAGGATCTGGGACTCTCCTCCTGGACCACATCTCCCACACCCGGCCGGGGTTCCTGCCCCCCCTCAACATTAACCCGCAGAGACCCATCCCTGACATCCGGGCCAATGGGAAGCCCACGTCTCCAGTCCACTCCCACAAGATCCTGGTCCCGGTGGCCCCAGCTTCACCCAAACGGGGCCCAGATTTTAAGATGAAGAAGAAGCTAATGAGGAGGCACTCGATGCAGACGGAGCAGATGAAGCAGCTCTCCACCTTCCAGGAGATCCTGAACGAGAAGGTCATTGAGTCCAACGGGGACTGAGGACCAGGAAGGAACAGGGCATGATGGGTAAAACTGGGGGAGGGGCACCAAAAGGTACTTATCTCCAGAAGTTAAGTATTCTACTGACCATTTTCACACAGCAGCCATTTTTCAGTAAAGAATGAAGAGATGGTCTTGAAAATGGAGCTGGTTCTGCCACTGTCGTTTGATCAAACTGATCTAATGGAGGATAAAAAATACTGGAAACACAGGAAGTCATTGTACAATAGAAGAGTTTTCATGATCTAAAGTGAGGTGGGGTTCCATCTTGATCAAACGGTCCATGTGTTTAACTATCAAGACTGAAGAAAATGAAACATTTAAACAATATGATACATAGTTTTACTGTTTCTTCATTAAACACTTCAAATAACCAGTTCAGTTGCTGTAAGCACCGATTTGATGATTATTTACTGACTGTTTTCTATTAACAGTTCACATAGGCAGAAACATTTAGTCTGGAGAGCAATCATAAAGTTTTTAAATAAAAATTACCTGTAAGTGACCAAAAAATACAAGAAAAACACATGTAAGGTGAACAAAACGTATTTTAGAACTGCTGCTGCCACTGTCATATACAATGTGTGCAGAAATGACCAAAAATATTCACTTACCCAATAAAGGGTTAAAAGTTTACTTCAGAGCTACTGGATATTGTATGAAAAATGCTTCTCCAACACATTAATAATTAAATTGTGTGACATTTGTTACTTTTTAAAGTTTTTACAGGCTTGTGGACTTATTTGTCATCTTTAGTGGTGCTAATGCTGAAGCCTGGTTTTACCTTCACCAAGATTCTAGAAATCAATACTGACACCAGAGAAAGTCAAGTGTAAATTAAAAGTTATTAATAAACTAACAACCAAAGTTTTCAGCTTGAAACAAATTCTACTAAAACATAGATCCCATTATGGTTCAACAGATCATCGTTAATTGGCTAATATTTAGTTGAACGTGTTTAAACCAAACATTTAAAGACCTTAGTGTGTTTAATATTTTAATTGAGAATATTCATCTGATGAGGAACTTGAAAAACAACCATAATCTGCAGCTCAAAATAATGATTTCATTCAAAATGTTTACTTTTGAAATGCATGTTGAACCTCCTGAGGATGTTTCTGAGTCAGATTTCAGCGTTTTGGTACCTCGCCTCCCGTTTCATTTCATCTTGTTGCTCTGAATTCTCTATTTAATTGAAAACATGAATCAAATAGAAGAACTGGGATGTGTTGATGTTTACAGATGCACAATTTGCACCGAGGTCTCGTCATGTGACTGATGACAAACTTTAAAGTGATGAACTGAACTCTGCGCTGTACGCTCTGTAATTATCTTTAGTCCACATTATAGTCGGTATTTCAGTGTCAAAGATCCAAAACAAACTTTCTCCTGGATGGATGCTCCAGACTCTGTTTCTGTACTTTAATCACTTGGAGGTGTTTTTATGATCCGTTCATGTCCAAACAAGTTCAATGACAACATGTTTGTGGTTTCATACAAATCCAAAGAAGAAGTTGAAGAAGGAGACGAGGCTGGAGCCAAAACCTGCTGCTGAGACTTGAAACCCTGCGAAGATCTGGAGCCTCCACCAGGGGGCACTGGCAGTTAAAGACATGTCGGACGCTCACAATGACCTCTGTCTACAGACTCTGGATCACAGCAAAATGATTTACACAAATGATGGACTGCTTCTTTAAAACAAAACCACATTGATTTCACAAAAAAAAATATATTAGACACAAGTTCTCATAATTATGGCCTGAGCTGCGACCAGCATGTAGGTCCGGTTCAAACTGTGTGGGTTCTTCTCGCAAATGAATTTCATTTTGAGGAGCAGAACATAGTCTGAAATTCTCAAAACTTTGTACATGTGTCAGAAAAAAAAAACACTTTATGGTCCTTGGTTATGGATCTGTTAGAAAAGGCTCAGCAGCTCCCCTCATACACAGTTTACAAGAATTTTTGCTCCTTTATTTTATATGTAGTCATTGATTTTTCAAGTCTAATTTTAGAGAAATATTATAGGATAATGAACAGATCATGATCTGCATTAAGTTTGAGTGAAACAATGTGGTTTTTAAATGAAGTAAAAATAGTGTTTATGAATTTACATTTATCCCAGACTCGTCAAACGTTGTTCTTCAGGGGTCAAATGTTTAAAGAATTAATGTCTTCATAAAAAAAAAAATCACAACATATACAGTCCCTATATACCTTTATCGTAGCAGCCATTTTGGCTTATAAAAGCAGTCAATGTACAGACATTACTGGCAAGATTAACAATGGCCCTGTACCATTTAGTTTTCTCAGGAGGTCCTTGTAGTGCAACATACACAGTTCAACAGGCCTTAAACTGACGCAGCTAAATGGGATGCAGCCATTATAAACCAACCAGTTCCTCCTGTGTATGTTCTCTGCCTTTTGGTCAAAATGTCTGAAAAAAGGTAAAAACCAGTTCTGTGAGATGAAATATGTGCCACCAGAAACTGAATTTGAATTGTTTATGTTGGAATTTTAATTGCTAAACTTGAATAATTGCATTAAAAAACAGAATTTGAAACATATAATTTAAATTTGTATTGTATAATTTTAATCTTTGCTATTAAAAACTGAATCTGAATAGTATAATTTGAAATTGAAATGATTATTTTGGAAGTAAAGTCCAATAAACTTGAAATTGAAAGTAAGATTATGACATTTTATTCGGTTTCTCTGAGACTATATTTGATCCTCAGAAAATTCAATTCTGCATGTTTTCACATTTAGTTCTTACAATTTAAATTCAACTTGATAATTTCAAATTCAACTATATATTCTCAAATTTAGTTCTTAAAATTCAATTTCCTGTGACAGACATTGATGATTGTTTAATGCAATTCTTCAAGTTTAGCAATTAAAACTCAAATAAAAAACGAGTTACATTTAATTTCTGGTGGCACATATTTCAGCCCATACAGTTCAACCTCAAGAGGCAAACAATAGTACAGGTCGATATGTGAAGGGAATTACAGCAACCATTATGTTCTTGTCCCTTGAGTGGTTGCATGGGTCTGAGAATCTGTACGAATCATCACATGGCCTTGTCAATGTGGTCAGGAAATTCAATTAATTTTCAAGTGTGATTTTAAGAGATTTTTATGAACCAAGATGATGACATAGTTCACAGTATTCTTTATGAAACCAAAATGCCTTATGTGTAGAATATAAAAAAAACAACAGCAAAAACAATACAGTGTGCATTAGTTGGCAAAAAATAAATTGATATAAAATGAGTAACCACTGTAGACAATGACTGCACAAACAATTTTTGTTTTGAGTGAGAAAGGAAATGCTAGTATGGGATTGTGATTTTTCCCATTAGTTTAAAGGTAAAAACTTGACCTGTTCAGTTGTTTAGGTAAGAGGTTATTGGAATTTAGCATTTTTTGTATTTTACATCAATGGTTTGGTCTTTTCTGTGAAAATCAGCAGTCTCTTCAACTGATTCTACGTTATGATTATCGATAACTAAGTTGAAACATTTCTCATAACTATGAGATAAGGTGTCTAATTGTTTTTTTCTCTGTAAAAGCAATGTGTGTATCAAATGAAGATGTTTGTTCTGCTGAGTCTCCTATCAATGAACAATCCACCAAACTCAACATGGTCCAACTCTGTCTCACAGAAAAGATTCTCAGTAATTCACAATACATTTTGGTATTGACAGTCAAAGTGGTTTAAAGAGTTTCTCCAGATTATATGTCATTAACAGAATGTAGTTAAAAACACTGGAACTGGATTTATTTTATTATCTGATTTTAAGATTTTTCAGTTTGAATGAATGTATTTACTAATAGTTAAAACAAACCAGGATCTGTTATTGCCTGATTCATTTTCATCTATTTTAATTCATATTTGTTAATAATGAATGAAAGTATTTATTACATTCATTTGTTACCAAACATATTGTCAATCCAGGGTCTTTTCCTATCCGAAACCAAAACACTTATTATTTATGTGTAAACCTAAAAACAGTCAAGATGTGAAGTAGTGAAGTATGTTTATAACAAAACATAATTGTACTTATAATTTATTTGCATATGAACATGATTTCTGAGAGACAGAGGTGTTGTGCTCAGGTAAAACTGAGTACAACATCTCTGTTGTGCCGTGCTCAGATGAAACTGTTTGATTCCAGATTTCAGTCCTGATCTGTTTTAATCCTCTTCAGCTCAGACAAATGTTTAAAGTCACAGTGATCTTCAAACAACTGCAGGTTAAATCCAGTTCACTGTCAGTTTGATCTGATCATCAATAAAATGACAGTTTAAGCCCCGCCTTCACCTGTAGTTCCGCCTCCAGGTGAACATTGACTTCAGCCCTTGTTTTTTTTTTTTCATTTATGACTGTCTGAGCTTAAACTCTACTTCCTGTCCCTGTTTACAGACATCCAGTCCAAAACAATCCCAAAGAATTTTCCTAACCAATTTTAATCCAGTGTGATCCAGGCAAATCCAGTTGATGATAAACCTGAATCAGGTTTAATCTGGTTTAAACCAGTTTAGTCCAATTGAATCCGGTTTAATCCAAGTGAATCCGGTTGGTTTTATAGAGGACCGGACTTGTCCTAAGTGCTCGGAGGTTTGTGGAGACGTCGTTGTTCGTAGATACTTGAAGTTTAAACACAAAGTATTTTTGTATTTTTGCCTGTTAGCATTTAGCATAAAGTCCAATCAATATGTCAATATATCTATTTTTCTTCTTTGATCGTTATTCAGCTGTGAAATAAAATGTTTCCTGTTCAACGCTCACATGTTTCACCTTTATCAACATCACAAATTTCATGAACGTTGTAAGACTGATCATGTTTGTTTTCAGAGATATTGCTCTGCTGCCCCCGGTGGTCACTAACAGTACTACTGCGTTTCCCCACAAGGGCACTGATGCATGAAACAACAGGTATACATTTAGCTAAAACTGTGAAAGTACATCTAAGACAAATGAAATGTATGGTCTGTGGATGTAGAGGTAACAGAATACACATCTTTTTCCGAGTCATGTTCAGGGTTTTCTCCATTAATTTTCTCCATAGAGTTGTCTTCAGTCTATGTGTCCTTGCAAAGTCTTAAATCCTTTTTAGTTCTGAAAATTTGCAGTTTGTAAGGAAGGTAATTGTCATTACTATCAGAGTCCCTTAGAGTCAACAGAGGTTATATGTTCCTACACTGAGTCGAAATTCATTCAGAACATGAAAAATGAAAGGGTCATTTACAACATGAATGCATTGAAACAGATGGAGCTGTGTATTGTGAATCCACAGCTCTGGTCTTTCAGTGTTTAATGTTTTTATCCTTTTCTAAATCTTTTTTTTTTATTTCATTAAAGAAAAGAAAAGAAAATTCCATGACTATAAACCTCACAAAACACCATCACTCTGGATCACGTGACACACCTGATGTGGTCATAAACTACTCACTGGCCTGAAACTGTCTTAATGTCTTATGATGGCAAAGCACCTACACCTGAGGTCAGATGACCTCCTGTCTGGGTGTCCAGTCAGAGAATCTGCTGTTTCAGCACACTCCTTTTTAACAAGACAACAACACAACAGATCAGCTATATTCAGACAACACAACACGGGGTGTATTTCAGTGTTAAGTTAACATCAAAATAAAACCTGAGGTCCGCTGCGAGTGTTCATATTTTTAAAAGTAAATTTAAATCTTATCTTTTTAGCTTGGCCTTTACTTAAACTGTTAATTTTGACAATGTTTTAGTCTGCTGCTTTTATTTATTTTTTATTATATTATTTTATTTTATTTTTATTTGCACTTGTGGGAAAATTGGGGGGTTTGTTGTGAAACACTTTGTGCTACATATAATATGTATGAAAAGTGCTATAGAAATAAAGTTTGATTGATTGAAGGCAGATGATAATCACACCTGGGTGGAAATCCTTCTGGTAGAAGGTTAGGCTTTTTGAAACATGAGTGAATGGGTATATAAGAAATCAAACTATGATTTCTTAATTAAACCTGAATAATTTAATGTCTAAATTTAAAAGTTGTAATCCAAACCTAGCATTTTAACCCAGTAGTTTTGATTGTAAACCTAACCTGGTAGTTTAGTTGTAAATATAACCCAGTAGTTACATTATAATCAGAATCCATCAGTACTGGTTCTGAACCTACCCAGTAGTTTATGTATTAAGCCTAACCCAGTAGCTCTATATCTAAACTTAAACTCCGATTGTTTCTTCAGTTTTTGGTTTTGTGAAGTCATTCTTAAATTTGAGTCTTAATAAGTCTTAAATCAAGAACAGATCATCAGCGCTCACTTGAAAACTGTTGAAAACAATTGATTTAAAACAAGAAATGTGGCAAGTAAACCCTGGGTATGAAGACCACATGAGAAAAAAAAAAGGCATCATTGAAAGTAAAAACCAGAATCAACCCAATACTGCTCTGTTTTTGCATTCACAACAATGCTGATTCATTTTATCCACACACTTGAGGTGTTTTTATTACTATGAAAGTCTGAAACTACAGTTCAGCTCTATATAAGGTTTAGAAACCTGGGTCAAACTGAACCTGTTTAATGTTTATGCTGAGCTGAGCAACTTCATTCAGTTTTTATGATTTTATTTTCTTCCTCATCATATGATTTTTCTCTCCATGAGTTCAGATGTGATCAGACCAGCTGATACGATCCATGATCAATAATTAACAGTGAACTCAGTTAAATCTCACCACCTTCACTCGAATTTCAGAAATGCCTCTGAATCCAGAACAAGTGGTGCAGAAGACACCGGAGGTCCCCCCTCTGGTGGTTATAAAACGGAGGAAGATGAAGTTAACCTACAGAAAGGACCGAACGGTGTTGTCTGCGGTAAGACCCAGCTCCATCTGAATGGACATTTTAACACAATCTGGAGAAAATCCGCTGAAAAAAAACGTTCATGTATGCTTCCATCCATAGCAGTACGCTAGCAATACTTCTGCTTCTACTTCTACTTTTCACAAAATCCTCAAAAGACATTGTGTGTGTGCATGTTTCTGCCATTGCAACAGATCACAGAATTATTAATCTAACTTTTGAGAAAGTACTACAAAAACAATCTGGATTCTGTTTATTTATATGCATTAAAAGTATTGCATATTTTATAGCATTTTCAGAAAACCAGCAAAAGAAAGGTGACTTAATGTAACATAATCTCGGTCGCTGATTTAACAATTCAGTCCCACATTCTGCCATTATTTAATTAATTAATCTAGAGATACACTTTATTCAACCCCATAAGGGAAATTCCTTTTTTTTTCATTTTGTTTGTTTATTTTGTTAATATTTTTGTTAATTTGTCAATTGTCGGTCTATACTGATAATTATCTTATTGATTTTATTTTCCTGATTATTTTGTCCATATTTTGTGACCGTTTATATTTACATTTGTTTTTATTGGTGTGGACGGTCCTTACGGCCTCATGCATCGCAAACACATAACATTTGGCTTTGTACATACATTTCTTTTCATATCAGTGGCAGTGACTGTACCTTTTTTGCAGCTACTTCAGTCTCTACCAACAGGAAACACTTCTTTTCAAATTTTGCACTTGTTTTATTTATTTCTTTATTTACTAGAAATGGAAATGTGCACTTAAAGAGCCGGACAGAAACACACTTAACGGTCGTAGGAGGTGGTGGAGACCAAAGCAGAGCTAATAATGAGTAGTACACAGGACGTTAAGCAACAACATGACTGGGCTCACCTGTCTGTTTATCTGTTTGCAGACGCTGATGATAGTGGCCGGTCTGCTACTCTTAATGTTTGGGTATGCCATCGCATCTTCGAAATATACGCTGGTTCTTCAGAGTTCTTTGCTTTTCACAACACCTCTGTGTGTGAGTCATCTTTACTTCTGAACCAGACACATTCAATAATATAGAACAGTGAATCATGTCAGAAATGTGTGTTTGGACTGTGTGTGTTTCAAATGCAATAGATAAAGAAGTATTCAGAAAATACTTCAGATACTACATAATAAAAAAAAAATCCTCTTATAGTCAACATTGTCCTTCATTGAAAGAACTCATTCTCCTATTTGATACTTTTCATTTAGGTCCATTTTCTGCATTCTATGTTTAAGAGGAAATTGACAATTAACCCATAAAGACCCAGTGCTACTTTGGTGGTAGTTCCCAAATTAATTTTTCTCTGGACTTCACCTTTTTTTTAAGTGATCTATCAATATTTATTAAAATATTACCCTCTGCATGTTGTATTTTTTCTCAGTGAAAATCATATATTTTCCAAGATTTAATTTACTGATCATGTAGATATTCATTGAAGCTCTGATTAAAGTTGAAGGTCATTGTATCAGAAACAGAGAAAACTGAAGAAAAAGTGACTTTTTCAGCAAATCTATCATGAACAACATAAACCCAGTATGTCCAGATTCAGAACAATTCAGAAAAACGTTATTTGTCCCCAGGGGGCAACTAAGTACACATATGAGCAGCATGACTTGAAAAGGACAGTACGTACAAAAGGGCACTTGTTACAAAGATTAATAAAAGGAAATACAAAACAGTAATAATAATAATAATAATAATAATAAAAATAATAACAAACAATATATACACAATTTATACACAGCATGTCCAGTGCAGATAGTGCAAACAATGCAGTGCAAACATAAGATCAAGGCACATAATTATTATTATCATTATAATTTTTTATTATTTATTATTGAGGTAAGAGATCTTAAGAATGAGTAAAATAATATGTATGTGCATACGGAGTCCAGTGCTGTCAGTGTAATGTACAAACAGTAGCAGGCAGAGGTTATAAATTAAAAGATATTTCAGAGGTAGCAATGCTGATATATATAAATAATAAATTAAAAATAACAGGAGATGTAGTGCAAGTTCATCCACTGTCACTGATCCAACTCCTTGGGTAGCAGCAATCTTGATCAGTTCAATTAGTCACGTGCAATTCAGTGCAAACAGTCACTTAGCAGCAGCAAGTACAAGTACAAGTACAATACAAGTTTACAGCAGCAAACAGGATAAAGTGCAGCACAGTACATGATAAAGTCCAACAGCAACAGCTATCAACATGGCCACATAATACAAGGTCATCTGCATACAGAAGATGGTTCAGAAGGTGGTCTCTCACCATGCACCCTGTCTTATTTCAAAGCCTCTGAGTGAGATTGTCCATGTAGAAGTTAAACAGGATGGGGGACAGAATTCCACCCTGCCTCACTCCATTTGTCACTGAAAAGGGTCCAGATGTAGTGTTTCTCCATCTAACTCACATGGTTTGGTTTGTATACCAAAAATGCAGTGTCTGTATTAGTGGAGTGGAAAGAATGATATAATCTCCTAGATGTGGTGAAGTAAACAAATATAGGTGCAGAAAACAGCCCTGAAGATGTCTCAGGTGATGTCCTATATAAAGGTCTGATCTACATTCACGGAAAAAATTATTAGGCCACCCTTTTTTCCCTTAATTTGTTGTTCATTTTACATCCTGGTACAACTAAAGGTACATTTGTTTGGACAAATATAATGATAACAACAAAAAATATCTCATAGTAGTTTAATCTTAGAGCAGATATCTATCCATTTTTCATGGTTTTCTTGATAATAACCAAAATCACATAAGTTCTTACATCAATATCTATGACATT
>JAPTGZ010000009.1:21446939-21458024 GCA_029814645.1 Fowleria isostigma
TGTTTTTCAACCATATTGGCAAAGATGGACCTAATCTCGTGGGGCTCAGTGCTATCGATCAGTTTTTTCCTGCATCCTGGAGGCAGACCACTGAGGAGAGTGTCTGTCAGCGGGGGGAGTGCTTGGGGTACTCTCCATTTTCCAACAAGTTTTTGACCCTACTTGATGGACAATCTGTGTTTGAATTGTGAGCACCGGACTTTATTTTGCAAGGAGAGAGATTAATCGTACCACGATTGAACTCGCTCGAAAGTAAGTGGAAACATCAGGGGTATGCTGCAACTCGAAATGGCAGTGGAAGTGTTAAATTCTCTGGATTGGAATTGTTTTCCCCTGGCATGAGGTCACGAACTCTGTTCATCACAAAAACAAACTGTCCTTATCTGTGTGGAAAAGCATAACAACTGGTTTGTTTACTCCTGCTCAAGGACTATCTTCACCGACTCTGGCTGTTCCTCGTGTTATTTCCGCCCGCGCAAAGAGATTGTTGCTGAATGTTCGATACGCCTGATTGGCTGCTCACACCTTCGGTTTCTTGCAGCGGGAATTTGTCTCCCTCCACTGGCCCTCCCCGAGAACATTTTGTCACGTGTGTATATGTTTGTCTTGACTGTTGTGATGTAACTGCTTGGCATAATGATGTGTTTTTTTACATGGATCGAAATCTCCTTTTGTAAAGGGGATTTTTACCCATCTCTTTTTTTGCCATCTTCCTATCGTGTCGTATCCCCCTCTCTCTCTCTGACTATCTCTGACTATGTGTCACCTTGTCTCCCATATGTTTGTGTTTGTGAATATTTGTTCCCGGTGACATACTGCTCCAATCTCGTTGTTCCGCTCTAGTGCAAATACAATAAAGGCTATTCTGATTCTGATTATATTTATTTACAGACGTTTGTTGAATGTTAGCACAGACATTGAGTATGCAGTGATAATACAGGACTTCAGATGGAGCCTTAATATTATTTTTGTTTTTCCTGGTAGTGAAACAGATTAATAACATGATTTCTCATCAAATACTTGTTTTTCTTTCATGTATTTTAATTCTGATCATGTTGTTGTTTACAGAAACCTCCAAATTACAACAGCATCGTCACATAAAGAACTCCACCTCCTGCTTGTGATGCCCCGCCTCCTCTTTGTGATGTTTTGAATTCCAGAGCAACGTGTGATCTGTGTCTAATAGATGTCTCATTGACAATCACTTGTAAACGTTCCTCACTGACAATCTGCATCAAACATTATCCTTATGTTCTGTGTCCTATGTTTTTATTTCAGGTATTTGTATTGAATATGGTTAAAGATCCAGTGTATCAGATTCACAAGCATCTAAATGTAAAAATGAAATACATTTGTCAGTTCAGAGCAGACTTCTTTTTCCTGACTTACATCGTGTGTCCAGTGTTGGGAGGGTTACTTTTGAAATGTATTCTGTGACAGATTACATGTCCAAAAAAATAATCTCTACTGTAATCCATTAAATTACTCAATCTGAGTATTGTAATCTAGATACTTGGATTACTTTCATATTGTCTTGATTTTCAATTCCATATGAATGTAGTAAATCACACCATGTTTACCCTGTTGTGAACAGAATAATTGTTGTGTGTTCTGTTTTAGAGCTGGATGAATGTATTATGTCTAAGCCTCAGAAAACACATGAACATGTGATGTACCGGTACAATCCAAAAGAATTTATTGGGGTTTTGTCTGGTTATAGAAAAAAGTCCCAATATTCAAATCTGTATTCTTCTTGTTGCACTACACGTTCTCTTTCCTTGTCTCTCTTTAAGGTGAAGTACTGCTTGTATTTACAAAGATGTGTTCTTCTTTCCCTGGCTTTGATCTGCCAGCTCTGTCCCCGCCTCTGACTCCGCCTCCATTATCTCGATCTGGAATTGACGGAGTGACTCGTTCCCACAACGTACACTCAACACTAATCATCAGAATATTTACATTGTATATTGTATCAAGGGATTATGGGAAATTAAAGAAAATAACGTAAAGTAATCCATTGATTTTTAAAAATGTAAATTATTCTGATTACCATGTATTAAATTGTAATGGAATACAGTTACTCATATCTTGTATTCTTGATATGTAATACCATTACATGTATCCCATTACCCCCCCAACACTGCATGTGCCATCCAACATTAGGGTTTTTAACTGTCACAGTTACATCTGCTGAATTAAAAAGCCTTCTATAGATCAGACACACTAAAAATAAATTTGAGAGGGAAGATTCAGCTGTTTGGAATCTGTGACCTTTACAGAGTTGAGAATCACATACATAAATACATTAATAAATTATTTCAACAGGTTATTAAACAGTAAGATGTACTGGCGTAAAACCTTCCAAACCATACAACAAACACCAAGGACCCAAACTAGAGCTTACTTTTATCCCCACTCCCCAGGTGACTCAGCAGACGCTCATAAAACAAAAGGAGACCGAGTCATGAATGAGTGCAGTGACCCCAGTCCATTTGGCAGCACTAATGCATCTCTAAATTAATTTGACATCAACCTATAAACTGGGGGCCACATTTAGCCCAATTTGAACTCAAGCAGGCCAGACCAATAAAATGACATGATAACCTATGAATAATGACAACTCAAATTTTTCCGTTTGTTTTAGTACAAAAACAACCTTTATTAAATTATGAAACTACTTGCATTTTACAAAAAGGGTGTGAATAACCTGAAAAATTAAATGTCATTAGAAACATTAGGGCAATTTTGACAATATTATGCCTCAACTTATTTATACATGTACTGATGAAGCAAAACATCTTGTTTTTCAGCTTAGTGTAGTCCTAAGTCTGTTCCTTCAGAGCACATTCCTTTCCTTATGTTTAGATGACGGGAACATTTATTATTTGTGCCATTTCTCGTAATAGGGAAAGGTGCCAGGTCACCGACCTCTCTTCCCCTATTTAGGAAATGTGAAGGAACATGTTTGTCTCTTCGTCCCAAATATGGTCAAAGATGGTCTCTAGTGAGGAGGCAAAGAGGTTCATGTTAAAAACCTAATATGGTCTCAGATTGGGAGCCAAAAACTCGGGTAACGGTACGTTACATTATACGTATGTATTTCGTCACTTTGTCTATAAAGATCTGTGATACTGAGAATAAAGTGAAGATTTTTGTTGCCTGCCAATCTGAGTCTGATTTTTGCCACAACAATACATGACACAGTGTTACACAAACATGTGGAAACAGAATGTTAAAAATCATTTAGGGTTGTTCATATTTATTTATTTGCATTTTATTGTAAAAGGATAGTTTGTAAATGTAAATATTTTCATTCTGTAATGTTATCTTTTCACTTTAGCATTTTTCCCCACATAAATTTTCAAGACAAAAATTTGTAGTTGTCATTATAGACTATTTTACTTGAGATCACACTGGTCTGTATGTAGAACCTGAACTAAAATGATTTTGACAACCTTGACTGTTAATGTCTTCAGTGTGATTTTTGCACTATTTTTTTTTTTTCACTTTTATGAGGTTTTTTTAGTACCAATAACTAGATATTTTTAAGTAGAACCCCTTAGTTTGAACTGAATAATGATAAAGGTCAGTTCAGGGTTAAGCTCCTCTTCCAGACCAGACCAGCAAAACCAGAAAATGACTCCTGACTATACAAAAAACCAACAACCTCTCATTATATAGATGCATGTCAATCAGTCAATCAATCAATCACTCACTGACAGCTTCAAAACAGAGAATTTATTCGATATAAAATCTAGTTGAAGTTTCATGATATTTAGAGACAAAACAACATAAACAGAAAGACAGAAAATATGTACAGAGTAGACCTCAGCCAATTTCAATCATCTGAAAAAAATCAATTAGGTTGGATAAATCAGTGTTTCATTGTTAAACAGAACCTTAAAGTATGAGAGCTGATTGTCAATAATTTGATTTGTATCATTGATCCCTTCAAAATAAAGTAGTCCCTTATATAGTGAGAAATAAAGAGAAAAAGGATCAGAGACAAATACTTCACTCTGATTTAAAGTCATATGTCAATGAAATACACAATAGTACTGTATATAAAGTGTTATGAAAATGTGGTTACATATAAGCAGGATAGTGTTTTGGCTGTCCTGAATGTGTATAAATGTAAAACATATACCAAAATTAAAAACAGAACAGAGAGATGACGCTCTAGTCTGTGTGAAACAGACATATAATCAGACAATGTAGTGAGGGTATGAAGTAGAGATAGGAGTAAATAAAGATGCCTCAATTCATATTTGTTTTAGGAGATACAACTCTTATAAAACATAATAATAATAAAGTAACATCAGAGATGGGAGTGCAGTGAAGAGCGTTCACTCTGTTCCGTAGTGACAAATAAAAGCAGAGATAGGAGTGTGAGGTGGAGTGTCACTTGGCTCATTTCTTGTAGAACTTCTTGTTCAGGAGGAATATGAGCAGGTTGACGTTGACTTTTGCTTTGTCAAACATCTTCATGACGGCCACGCCCTCATACTGCAGCTGGAGCAGATCCTACAAACAGGTCAGAGGTCAACATCTGAATGTTTAATATGGTAACAACAGGCTTTAGGTACTGGGAACAAGCAAACCACAACGCGAAATATTCACGATGCAAAATAAAATCCCCTGATGAAGATAACAAATGTGATGAAAAACAATTTGACTGTAAAGTTGTACAGTGTGACTTTGTGGATGCTTGTTCTACAGATTATAAAGGAAGAATGACCTTTTTTAACATTTCTTAAACATAAATGATAATGTCTTTACTACTTTTGTCTTAACAGGCAGTGGGTGGAGCTTCTCTTTGTGGTGCCATTGCGAATGATACATCATGCTTGTTTTTATGATCTATCGTATGCATTTCCTTGTAAAAACGTGTCACAGTATTGGATGTGTTGAGTTAGACGCTTCTGTGTGCACTATGTCTCACTGAGGGGTGGGGCTGCCATGCGCTATGAAAGAGAATTACAAGCCGTGGCCGCAGTGAATTGTCCCATGCAGGGTGGACTGAACAGTACACAGTTTTTCTGAGTACTGTTGCATCCCTAGTGTCCACTATTTTCATGTCTTCCTCCATTTTCATGTGAAGTGAGAGCACTGCTATAGTCGGCCAGAGGGTCGGAAATCATCAGCCTCGGTGCGCGGCGCACCTTTGCATTCTTGAAACTTTTTTTTAGCTTGATTTTGCTTTTTGTGCGTCTTTGAATTTCACTTATTTATTCCATGAAATTTCGTGCCACAAAATTTTGTTACATCCCTAAACACTTCTCTTTAGTCATTATTTGTTTAGTTTAGTTTGGACAAAATTTTGGCCTGACTTGGCCCAATTTTACCTGGTATTTAGCCTTGTTTTACCTAGTATTTGGCTAGTTTTTAATGCATTATTTGGACTAGTTGAGCCCATTTCTTGGCCTATTATGTACCTGGTATTTGAGCAGAAACTCTTCCATCTCGACTCCCAGGAATCGAGCTTTTACATTGAAGCTTCCTTTCTCTGGTCCAGGAACAATGTCAAACACCACGTTTTTAAACCTGGAATGGAACAGAACAGATCAGATTGGATTTGTCTTTACAGATGTATACTCTCACTGTGTACCTATATGTGTGATGTGCATGATCTGTATGGAACAAGTGTATATGTGCATGCTCTCACTGTGTGCTAGGCAGGTCCTGGATCTCCAGCAGGACTCCCTTCTCCTGCAGCCGGGTGGCGCTGTAGCTCACAGCTGCCTTCTTCTTCCCTTTGCTCTCAGCTGCCTTCTTATTGTTGGGTTTACCGGCGGTGAGGTTGTCCAGACAGGAAGTAATGTAATGTCTGTAGAAGTCGATCTGTTCGCTGTGGAAGTTGCTCTTTAGTTGGAGGCTGTTGAGAGTCTGACGCAGCTTCACCAGCTCCCCCCCTCGCCGCTGACGGTGTAACCGCTGGTGACGGATGTCCTGAAGAGCACCAAAAACTGATCAGTAACAGTCAGTACTGATGTCAGGTCATCAATCTGTTTGATATAAGGTTCCCACTCTTTCCCTGAAATTATTTTCCAGTACATTTTCAGCCGCTACCAAGACAAGTTATCCCATCATACACTAATCCATTCCCCTATCCTCCTCATTCTGTAGAAGTGTTCTTTTCTACAGTTGTAACTTGCATTTACCCAGATTGTTTCTATGTTTATTACTCAGACATTTGATGTGCATCTATGGATATTTATTTATGAAAAATAATTATGACAAATGTATCATAGAATAATGCAAACACACCCATGCATTATATATGTTATGTACACATAACATTTACTACCAATGTCTATGTATACTGCTCGATGTACATTTCTCTATGCATATTTGTTGATGTAAATTTAATTATGTATACTGTGTTTACAACAATTCACAACTCAACTTTTTCTCCTGTACTTCCTCGAAAAATATTTGTATATTTTCAATAACACTGAAAAACAATTTCCTTTGCACCATCTCAGTTTAGGCACACAAGGTCACAAGGCAGGGGGAGGATCAGTAATTTTCCAGAATAACTTAACCATTTCCAGGACATTTGACCTTTTTTCCAATTTTCCATATCTTTTCCATGACTGGAGAATTAGTCAACCATTTTCCAGGTTTTCCAGGACATGTGGGAACCCTGTCATATGTACGTATGCCAGAGATAAGGGGTGTTAAATATATGGCCCATGGGCCAAAACCAGCCCGCTGCAGGGTCTAATCTGGCCAGTGGGGTAAATTTGTGAAATGCAAAATTTACACTAAAGATATTAACAATCAAAGTGTCCAACTCATTTTTTTCAATTACTTTTCATTTTGAAGTGATTTAGGCAAGTAAAATTTTAGCATAATAACCTAGAAATAAGGACAACTCTAAATGTTTCTTCTTTTTTGTTTTAGTGTGAAAAAGTACAGATAATATGATGAAAATAAAGTAACATAATAAACAATTTTAACAACATAATGCCTTTTTCTAATTGTTTTGTGTATTTGCAAATCCACCGTGAGGCTGTAAGTTGTAATGCACATGTGTGGTTATTATGCTTGATATCATATTGGACTGTTTGAGGCCCCTGAAATAAAATAAGTTTTACGCCCCTACCATAGATTAATGGAGTGTATTCACCATGTTTCTGTCTTGACTGCTAATATCCTGTTTTCAACTTTAAATTACAACAGTCTCTGATATGGATTTTGTTTAGTTTAGGCAGTACAGTGGTTCAAAGGTTATCAGTCTCACCACTTAAGGACCTGGGTTCATACCTAAGATGAATGAATGACTGAATGAATCTGCAGGACCCGGTGTCAGCCTTTTTTATTCATATCTAGTCTCACCTTGGCGATCATCTGCAGGATCTGGTTTTCAGACTGAGGGGGTCTCAGGACTCCCATACTCTCCAGTCGGCGGAGACTCCTCAAAATCTTCCTCTTCTTCTCCTCCAGACTCAGGTTGCCGTCAGCGACCAGTGACTGGTTCCTCTTCAACTTGTCAGGAGTTCGAGCATCCTGTCGAGCACGACGTTGCATCAGCCAATCGTGACACGCCTCCTGTGGTGAGTGATTATTCAGTGAGTATTTGATAGAGTTCAGTGTTTGGTTTCATATAAAAATGGTTTTGAACATTAAAAATTTGTTTTTACACCCTAATGAGGGAAGGTTCATTCAGCTCTCTGTGATTGTTGGGATATGCAATCCCAAATTCTTGTCTTGTTCTGTACCTCGGATATTTGTAAGAAACAGTGCGTGCACAAAGAAGCCCCATATCAGGTCTAGATCCTCCTGGTGGCCAAGAAGAAGGCCTTAACAAAGACCTGGCTTCAGACTAATGCTCCATCTTACAAAAACTGGCTTTTAGTCATAGGTGATATACTTGAAATGGAACATCTTACATACAAACTGAAGTTTAAAGAAAATCTCTTTACAAAAAATTGCGGAAAATGTTGGACATTCAGGGAAAAATGTGTCTATTAATGGCACTAAAAACATTCTGACACAAACACAGGCTGTTCTTTTCTTTTCATTAGTTTGTTTTCTGTTCTTTTCTTGCTCCTCATCTTGAGGAGATTGAGTTGTGTTATACTGATTTAAATGATCAATAAATAAAACTTGTCGAAAAAACTGTATTTTTACACTGGCCCAATCCTTGTGGAAACCAGACAAAACCATAGCACACCTGGTCATGTGATGCAGATGCTCTCAGTATTTCTGTCAGTGAATCTCCCCGTTGAGTTCTGATGACATCAATGATCAGCTGCTTTGTACTGAAAATAAAATAAAAACAGACCAGTGAGGCAGATGGTATCATGCTCAGTTCACAGCAGGTGCACCTCAACAGTAGCAATGGGGGATAAACTAGAAATCAATAAACCAGCTTTAGTTACACTTTCTCCATGAATTTTTCATACTGTCATGTATTTCACAGCTGACAACTGTAAGGCTTCAAAAGGCAGCAGATTATCATGTCAGCGATATCATGCTGATACTGGTCAGATCTATCTCTCCAAGTACAAACTGAACTAAAGCAGATCAGAACTGAAAGTAACACACATGGACTAGATCTGTTAGACTACCTGAGCAAGAGTCCTTTGGCATCTGGTTTGTCCTCAGACTCATTGAAGATGTCAAACTTGTTGGTGAGAGTCAGAGAGACTTCCATCTTACTGATCTGAGCCAGGCCGGATTCTGATCCAGGATCTGCAGACGAACTGTCCCCTAAAGCATAGAGAAAGACTGGACAATGAAGTGGGACCTGAATGAAGACCACAAACAGACTATGCATAACAGTAATAGAGTTTCATAGAGTCCTGTAGAATATTTATAGAGTCTTACAGAGATGGACATTCTGTAAAACTCAATTAGGACTGTTAACTTTAAAAGAGAATTTCAGAGTCCTGCAGAGTATTCTAAAGTCTTACAGATATCAAAGTATTTAAGAACCTTTAAGAGTCTTTCAGTCCTACATCATCCCAACTAGTCCTACAGAGTCCTATACCTGAGGCAGCAGCTGTAGTTCCAATCAGCTCCTGCAGGGCTGGGACAGAGCCCAGGTCTGTGAGTATGATTCTGAGGGGGTCTGACGGATCAGGACACAGAACCTCCTGATGTTCCAGCAACAGCTGTACAACAAAAACAACAACAGACACAGTGAAATAAATAGAACATTTTTCAGTGATGTGACTTTCGTGAATTTTAATCAAACAGCAAATTAATCCCAACTCTTGTCAGTCTGATTCAGTACACATAAATAGAGCAGGTGTGTGTCAGTTTGACAGCTGAACCTCTACCACCCACATGTCCAAAGGTCTTGTTTTGTTTTTAATTATATACTGTCACAAAAATCCCCAAAAGCTCAAGAGACATGAAACAGTCTAGCCAGATGTACAACATCACACATCTGCTGTGATTATGTGCATTTCTATCTACATGTACCTGGTGTTTGTAGATATGAGTGAATTCACCTGGTGAGTGTTTATCAGCTCGCTCACAGAAATGTAAACCACAGGTCTGTTGACAATCAGCAGCTCTGAATATTCATCTATGCAGAATCTGTCTTCAGGCTCAGGGACGTCACACACCGCATACAGAAACTTCCTGTCAGATGAACCAACATCACATTACCAGCATGGGCTCAAAATCATGAAGACTGTTGTGTAATGATTAGATAGCATTGGATTAGAGACTCATCAGAGTAGAGTATACCTGAATATTGATCCTCCTTTACCTTATATCTATATTTATAATCAGGTATGCCAAGTCAATAAAAACTGTAAATAAAATCAATAATTCGGTGCATGATGCATTACATGTTTTAGAATATGTCAGAGACTCCAAATTTGGGCTTTTATGGCAGACATGTGACAGACAGCTGATAACCGTTTCCCACTGTCCACAGGTCAAAGATCATACCTAAACTTGGCGTGGGTCTGGCTGATGTACTGGTTCAGCACTCTGACATGGTATCCATCTCCATGGAAGTGCTTGTTGGCGGCAGCATGCTGTAGCATCCGGGCAATGGAACCCAGTATGTGTCGCTGGTCTGGCTGTAGAGCAGATCCAGCAGAGCGGTCCACCACATCGAAGCCGTCTGGAGCCACGACCGCTGGGTTCATGTAACGATAGTAGATCAGGTTCCCCACGATCTGAAATACAGAGGAGAGGTGTGTTTACTGACTATTGTGAAACACGATGAAACACTGACTCTAAAGTTTATTGATGAAAACTGAAGTTCAAGATTTCTCAATATAATATGAAATTGTATCCTTTTCCTCAATCCTCCTCAAAAAAGTAGACGTTTCATTATTTTTTCTAGGAATAGTTTAAGTCAATATTAGATCACATTTTAAATTGGAGTTCAAAGGTTTGGTTCAACAAAATCAAATAAAATCCGTCTTTTAGTCTAAAAACCATACTGACATTCAAGGACACGTTATTCATCGATCTATTGATTCATAGAAATCTGAGTCAGAGCCTGTGACTCTCAGTTTAATGCACTGGTAAACCATGATAGCTTGGTCTAAATACCGGAGCTGAATTAGTCAGAACCACAGTGGCTTGGTCTAAATACTGGAATTTACCTTGTAGAGTTCATCCTCGCTGGCCTCAGGAAACTTTGCTTTCAGAGCATCTCTGAGCACCTTAGCAGTGTAACGTAAACCATAACTACAAATAACAAGAGGATTAAATGAATACAAATGAAAATTAAAACAATAAACAAGAAAAAACAACAACCAAGACACTGAATAACAGTAGAAAGTGAGACTGGTAAACAGGAGATGTACGGTAGTTTGTGCAGGTTGGAGGTGATGGCTTTGAGCACTCGGTCTGTCAGGTTCTTCAGGTTGATGATGGCAACATCGATACGTCGTTGGACCTCAGGGTGAGAGAGGGCGTCTTCAGGTGAGACCTCATACGGCAGAGAGCTGCAGGCAGGGGAGATGTACAGGTGAGAGTGTTGCTTTTATGAGTATTAATCCCAACATCGGGATTAATACTCATCTAGTATTAGATCTAGTATTAGATCTAGTTTCTAACTCAAACTAGACTGAAATCAAATAACAAACTAAAGGTGTGATATGCCTCAGA
>JAPTGZ010000009.1:21479507-21494763 GCA_029814645.1 Fowleria isostigma
GTCCCGTCGGGAGGAGACCTCGAGGAAGACCCAGGACACGCTGGAGAGACTATGTCTCTCGGCTGGCCTGGGAACGCTTTGGGGTCCCTCCTGAGGAGCTGGAGGAAGTGTCTGGGGAGAGGGAAGTCTGGGCTTAGACTGTTGCCCCCGCGATCCAGCCCCGGAAGAAGCGGATGAAGATGAGACGAGATGACATGACATGACAGGACATGACATGAAATCAGTTCAATTCAATTCAATTCAATTCAATTCAATTCAATTGAAAGTTCTTAGATATAAATGCGTCAGAAGACAAGGACTGTAGTACTTGAACAACAAAATACAGAAATACTGAGGGAGACTATTTAATTCCAGTATGAGTCCAAATAAAGAGAATGTAATAAAAAAATTATTCAATCAATTAAAAGAAGCATCAGTACATAAGAATTACACAGCAGTAAAACGTATAGTCCTTATACATCAGAAAAGAATAAACACCAATGTGCAAAATACTCACCAACCATTAACTTGCTTTCAAACACTGCCATCAATGTGAGATATCAACACCTGTGACACCTTGTTCAATAAAATGATCTGAATAAACTGTGTCCTGCCCATTCTTTATAAATGACATCAGTGTTCAACAATGTCAAACACATTTAGTTAAGTGGTTGTTCTGATTTGGCTCAACAACTGAATCAACAATTTACTGAGTCTATGAATCAGTTTAACCTTATCTAATATTTTCATCAATGTCTATTTTCTTAATTCTGACATATGCACAAAGTGTCTTAAACTGTAAATATTAACTATGTCCTGAGACAGATACTGTTTAACCTGCAAACAGAAGTCAATAAACATCAGCATTAAACGTGCACAGAATGAACAATGATACAACACAGTGTCTTGAGATTTACACACTTAAGTAATAAGTATTGAAATATCTGATTTTTTTTTTTGCACTGAAATTATCAGAATTTTTTTGTACTGAAATTATATGACTTTTTATAATTATTTTTTGCAACTGAACTTTTTTGTATCTGAATTTGGTCAATTGAGTTTGAGCAGCTTGAATTTATGTTACTTGAATTTTTAAAATGTGAAAATGGGGTATAGAAAATATGAAGAGTTGAATTCAGAGACAAAAAATTTAGGTACTTAATTTCACAACAAACAATTCAGTGCTAAAAATTCAATGGCTTTTATCCTTCAAAGTTTGATGAGCTAGATTTGCTTCCATTCAAATCCGTAAACAAACTTTCACATCACATGCTGTAGTGTTCTGTCTGTCCACTAGATGGTGACAACTGACCTTGTTGTGAGCAGAAGTTGAGTTCACATGAAAGACAATGCACTCAGCATCAGTATCAATCTAAGACTAAAAAATCTGATGGATGTAATTTATTTGTTGTATTTTTCCCGTTGAGAACGCTAATCTCCATCAGATAGTTTGTAAAAAAAAAAAAAAAACATTAGCCCTGATTTATTAATGCAGAAATTCCTGCTTTTTCATGTTAAAATTAGAAGCATTTTCAATGTTTGTCTTTCATTCAGTATATCTGAAATAAGACCCATGTTTGACACAAGTTTAGGTGATTTATGCTGATTTATATCAGTGGTTTCTCAAAATCTTTTCAGAGTGGAGAACTCCTGGAAATATATATTTTTAGCTAAGTGCCCCCAACTCTTAGAAGTATTATGCAAAATTTGTTCCTGTGCAAAAGTTGTCTGTTTTTATTTTCAAAACTTTGTAAACAAACAAAACAAAATATTTAACTGTAATATAGTAAAAATGCCTAATCTTTATCAGCAAATTTTGTGTGCAAAATATAAACTGAAAGTGTCTTCTTTCTTTGATAAGAAGAAGAAGCATCTTTATTGTCAGTGTTACACTGAAATTTCTCTCTCTGCATTTGACCCATCCTAGATGTTATATTACACACACATACTGCATGATAAGGAGCAGTGGGCTGCCATGTCAAGCGCCCGGGGAGCAAATGAGGGGGGGTTGGTGCCTTGCTCAGGGGCACATCAGCCAACATTGCTTTGCCAGTCTGGGGAATCGAACTGGTAACCCTTCAGTCCCTCGCCAACTCTCCAGCCGACTGCTTAGTCATCTCAGCCATGAATTCCCCCACAGAATAAGAATGATATGGAAATGATAAGAAAAATTAGATGCTCCATTAATGAATACTGAACCTGTCATCAACAAAAAATACTTACTCAAATAAACTCATTTTGAATAATATAAAATAGAAATGCTGTTAAAATGTTATCAAAGCTGAAACAAGAATAAAACTAGAAAATAATAATACTAAAACAATTAATATTGAAATTAAAGCATAAGCATAAGGTCAGGAAGGTCAGTTTCATTACATGAATGCATTTATTGTGTTTTATATTTCAGCATTAATTTTTTTTTCTTTTTTTTTTTTATTCAGTACATGATGACTTATTTAATGTATTTTTTCCAAAAATTTCAAGTAGCCCCTGGACTCCTTCCAAGTACACCTGGGGGTACATGTACCCTCATTTGAGAAACGTCAGTAGTTCTCAAATCCAGTCCTCATGGGCCGGTGTTCTGCATGTGTTAGATATTTCTCTCTTCCACACATCTGGACGCCGTTACATCATTGTCAGGCTTCTGCAGAGCTTGATGATGAGCTGATCACTAATTGAACCATGTGCAAGACACTGGCCCACGAGGACTGGATTTGAGAAACACTGATTTATATGCATCAGTAAATACTCTACTGGTAAATTCTTAAAAGGTGTTTACTACATGAATATTGACAATAAATGGCATTATCTCCATCAAAACCTCCTACACCCAACCACAAATGTAATATATTGTATTATCTTTTGAAGTTTCATGTTTAATAAATAATTCTGGTTTCACTGTGAGATAATGAAATTATTTGTCATGAATATTAAAATGTGAGAAACCCAAAATCTAAAAGAAAAATATTTGTCTAAGCTATTGTCAACAAAATCACAGTTTTCTCAATAACACGTGCCATGTAAATGAGGAAAATATGTTGAGGGACTGTTGAATGTAAATCATAGATAAAAGTTGTAGTATTTACAAAGCTGTTCACCTAAATATGAAGTGAAAACATACTGTGTTTCTTGTAGCAGTGTTCAGATCTTTGCTCCAGTTTACACCAGCTCTTAATCTGAATCAGGTTTGTATTATAGACAGACCTTTATTTATATTAACATAATTTTACTTAAATTAAAATCCCTCCGTTGTTTCAATACACAGAAACCATTTTATGACAGAGCAAGACATTAATGAAAGTGTTGCCTTAAAACTCCTTAAATACTGTCGTATTAACTACAAAGGTAGAGATGTTCTGCGTAGGTTGTCATTTGTTGAGATCATCTTTCTTCTTGGTTCAACTGGACTGGCTGAACCAAGAAGAACTACCAAAAAGTATAAAGATAGATTCGAACAGCAGGAGCCAAGGAGTTCATCAACACAATGAAACAGGTGAGAAAAAACCCCACAGTCAAAAGGAAATGTCGAAAATACAAAAAGGGCATGAGCAAAATATAAGAGAAACAGAGAAAACCAACATCAAAGGTTAACATCAGTAATCCCTGGGTGAATCCACAGGTGAATATCTCACACAACAAATACAAGATGAAAACAACACAAAAGATGAAACCACATGAATCAGACGCTGGAGAAATGGAGATAAAGTGTCCTGTCGTTTCCAGTTCTGGTGTTGACACTGAAAACTGCACATTTGAATGAAGTTAATGTTCAGTATTTTCAGTGTATTGTTTGTCCTCCACAGGCTTTCTTTGGAATTTTATTCTTTGGTGACATTTCAGAGTCTGGCCTTTGACACTTTCACTAAAGTAAAGAATCTGAAATTTAATAAAGTCTGTTTTTACACCAGCACCCAGAAAATCATGTGTGATTATCACTTTGATGATTTATTTTACATTACTGGCACATTTAAAGGGGTTATATTTATCTAAACCCACTTTTATTGGTCTTTGGTACATTTATTTGTCTATTTTAATAGTTCATAAAGTTTGAATGTGAACCCTCCAGGTGCTGCAGAGTTATCTTTATATTCATTTTGGCAAAAAATTGAATGAATTTCTAAAACCCATTTTAATGCCTTCTTAATGTATTACTTCTATAATTAGTTATGTCATGACATTTGCACATATAAGGTCAAGACTTCTGATGAACATTTCTCCAAGTATGCCATAATTGTTTGTCAGCAGCAGTGGTTGTAGTCCATACTGAACATACAGTCGTGGAAAATATTATTGGACCATCAAAAGTCATCAAAGCCATGGTTATGTAATCAAGTACTAACTCCTGTGTGTGTCATGTGACTAAAACAGATAGAAAACATGGAATGTCTAAAAGCACTGTTTTTGTCAGTACAATGTCATAGATATTGATGTTAGAATTTGTGTGATTATCAAAAAACCCATTAAACAATTGATAGAAATCAGCTCTTAAACTCTTATGAGCTATTTTTGTTGTTATTATTATATTTGTCCAAACAAATGTACCTTTAGTTGTACCAGTGTGATGGCCATAGGGCATGCTGCCTTTCTTTCTCTCTCCTCTCTCTCCTCAGGTGTTTGGTTACCAGATGTTGAACAGGTGTCTCCTTGATAACTGGATGTTTTGGTCAAGTGTTTCCTAGGTGACCAGTGGGCATGGCCTCAAAGTATAAATAAGCGGTTATGCTCTCTCCTCGCAGACCTTCAGAATGGCGCTCTGCTGTCTGGACGTCCTACCTTCTGCAGTTGTTCATGTAGTGTTTCAGTGCTCTTGCTTTAATAAAGCTCTTCATACTGGAAATCTTTCCATCCTATGCCTGTTATTGTCACGTTCTCTGAGCCAGTCTTGATACCAGGAATTAAAATGAACGAGAAATTGAAGAAAACATTGAGTGGTCTGATAATATTTTCCCCAACTGTATGTCCAAACTTTGAGCAGATTACCTAAAATGTTTAGTTGTTGGTTGTATTAATGAACACAAGTGGTTGAACAAGACACATTATCATTGTCAACAACCTGGAGGGGGTGGGGTGTGAAGTGGTGCATTTGCATTTAAAGGGCCAGCGCTCAAAACCACCTTTCTGGTGTCATTACTCAGAAATAGGGTTGAAGATGGACCTGTGGAGTTGAATTAATGAAAAATTCAAACCCAAACATAACATTTACAGTTTATGTGGACCACAGGGAAATTATTTAAAATGCGTAATTCCATTTAAAAAAACAAACTATCACTCCTTTAAAGCTGTACTGGTTGAATATGTCCACTAGGGGGCAGTGTGACCCCTGAACCTCCTGCTCTCTCAGTATCTCCAGGTCCAGCAGCCTGGTTGACACTGGCCTCATCCAACTCATTGTTCCTGCCATTAGGACCCTGGCGAGCCGACAGTCGCTCTACAGGCCGTGATGAGGCCTCAGTGTCTGTCCTGCGGCGGCAGCAGGCAGCGAGGTCAGCTCTGAAGGAGGGTGTGTAGAAGCCATAGATGACAGGGTCACAGCAGGTGTTCAGGTTCCCAAACACAAAGAGGGCGTGGTGGACATACTCAGGTGTGACACGCAGCATCTCCGGTTGGAACCAGTACCAGATCCCCAGCAGGTAGTACGGAGTCCAGCAGACCACAAAGGACAGCACGATCACCACTGTCATCTTCAGCGTCTTCATCCGCGCTTTGGGAATGATGTCAGTGCCACTGCGACGCAGACAGGACTCACCTGCTGAGAGGGGGAGGAGCTTCAATTAGACCAGGGGTGTCACACTCATTTCAGTTCAGGGGCTACATACAGCCCGATTTAATGTCAAGTGGGCCGGACCGGTAAAATAATTATTAGTTATAAATAATGACAAGTCTACATTTTTTTCTTGTTTTTTTTTTTTCTACAAAATGTAATATTAAAGGTTTACATTTACAAACTATCCTTGAGACAAAAAATGTGAATGACTTGATCATCCATCAACAACCTGATGTCCCTTAAAAAATAAGTGAAATTTTAGGTTTTTAGCTAAGCTTTTCATTTACATATATACAGATCACACTGGATCTACAAAGCCAAAAACATAACTGTTAAAGTGACAGGCATCTAGAATTGAAAAAATATTGTATTGAACTTTATGATCAATACAACTTGTTGAGGCTCAGTGACACTCTTGAGTGCCATTGTCTTCTTTGTAATTTTTGGAAATTTTGCAAATTTACCCTGTGGGCCCGATTGAACCCTCCGAAGGGTCAGTTTATATGTATGGTTTATATGTAGGGCAAGATATAAATAAAAAAACAACTGTCCTCAGTAATATTCACTGTCTTGCTTATATTTTAGGTAAATGTATAACAACAGGATGTTTTTCCTGCATGGAAATGTGCGTATATGTAATTGGAATATTTGCACCCTTTTTCATATGAACATTTCAGGTACAGGAGGTAAAAACACAGTTGTATACTAGCTAATGATTGTAAAAATAAGAAAACAAATGTGAATTTTTGCTCCTTATATATCTTTCAGCTGCAGAAGCCTTTGTAAAAATGAGTAAGTAAATAATTATACCATGTCCTCAGAGGTCACCAGATAAAACTAGCCCCACATGAACAGACCTTAACATTTAATAACTACCGTACCCTGGCAGTACAGACAAGTGTGTTGTAGGTATTCTGTCCCTTATGTGATTTGTTTATCAGGTGTTCTTTAATTTCTGGGGTTTTTTTTAGGTGTTCTTTACTTTAATTTTCAGGTGCTCTTACCTTTGTTGCTCAGATGCTGTCGGTGGATGTGCAGCAGGATGCGAATGTAGCAGCAGCTCATCACCAGCAGGGGAACAACATACAGTGTGATGAAGTGGAACATGTTGTAAAGTGTTTCCTGCCAGCGGTGACTGAAGCTGCCATGAGTCGCACACTGAGTAAAGTCCACTCCTTCAGCCTGGACAGCCCGGAAAATGAACAGCTGCGCAGATAGAAAAGGAAGGGGGCCATTTTTTCATCATCATTGTATATACCAGGGGTATTCAAATCCAGTCGTTGAGGGCCGGTGTCCTGTATGTTTTAGATATTTCCCTCTTCCACTACACCTGGAGGTTGGTGATGAGCTGGTCATTTACTGAAACAGGTATGGAGGAAAAAGGAAGTCTCTAAAACATTCAAGACATCGGCCCTCAAGGACTGGATTTGAATACCCCTGGTATAAGCCACTTCAGTCACACTGTACTCCAAAAAGTTAAAGTTATTTAAAAAAAACAAAAAACAAAACAACAACAAACATAAATATTCATAGCTCTTCAGATTTTTTTTTGTCTGAAACCTTAGTTTATTTAAGAAAAAGAGCTAATCCTCATTTCCATGAGCACATTACATTCAACACAGTAGATATATGCCAAATTTTATTCAGAAACACAGTGTTCCCAGAGCAGATCAGGTAGAGACAGTGACAAATACAGTAACTCTGCTGTGTATTAGCATTGTTAGCATTCCTTATGGAAACCAAAAGGGGTAGTTAGCCTGAGTTAGCAGTGGGGGGGTGCTGCATTAATCTGAGGCAGAACATTCCTGCAGGGATTTAACACTCACAGCTCTGAGTGAACTTTTGCCTGGATCTGTTCCTGAACGCCTCATCAATCAATCAGTTCTATGGTCATATATCCCCTTTGCCCAAAGTAAGTGAGAACTGCAGTGTGTCCTTCAGCTGGTTATTATAAATTAAATATTAATATAGCATGTCAAGATAAAGGAGCAATGGATTGATGGTATAATGAATACTAATGTAAGACGTGACGATAAAGGAATATTACACTATTTATACGTCATCTTAGCAACCAAACACTGACTTCATTAATTTATCTGTTAGTTCCTTAAAAATAATCATTTGCAGGTTTTATTTAACCATATGAGAAAAACCAGTTATTTATGTAAATAAATAAATCTGATACTGAATGTCTATTTATATAATAATTTTTCACTATTTCTTCACTTAAAAAAGGAGTAACTTAGTCTGAACTCTTAAATCCTACCGCTGAGTGAATCTGGAAAATACGATGGAGATTTGGTTGTTAGGTCTGTCTACAGTTTTGTTCATTTTGTTTAGCATTTGCTTATTTTGTTCAGAATCTGCTTCACAATAATAGATCAAACTGAACCACAATAATCTACATGAACACTTAATTTTTCTGTCCATACCTGAGGGTCTGTTATCTGTCTGTCCAACTCCTCCCCCTCTCATAGGCCCCGCCCTCCTCCTGTTCATACCTGTAGATCTGCATCCTGTCAAACTCCTCTCCCTGCCATATGCCCCACCCCCTCTTGTTCTTACCTGAGGTGATGCCAGCAGCAGACTCAGGCTCCAGGCTGTCAACAGCATGCGGCGGTTTCTGTGGTGTGCATTCAGAGCATCAAGCGGCCGAAGGATGGCATGATGGCGGTCAAGGCTAATGACCACCAGGACGAAGGCGGAGGCCTGCATGGCGAAGAGCTTCAGGAAGCACAGCAGCTTACACAGTGCATCACCCCCATACCACTGCACAGTCACATTCCACACTGCGTCCAGAGGCATCGCAACAAACGTCACCATGAGATCAGCTGCTGCCAAGCTGAGCATCAAAGGCCGTAGGTGGGACGCCAGCCGTCGGCCACGCCCACACCACACGCTGACCAATAGAGCCAGATTACTGCAGGCAGCAAAAAGGAAAAGCACAAAGGTGGCACCGACACGGAATTGAGCAGCCCGGGTGAAGCTGGGAGCATCCCAGTCCAACAGTGGAGGATACTGGGAGGTGTTGGGAAGGGGAGTGGCCACAGACTGGGTGGGTGGAGCCAACGATGATAGCCTCAGGACTGACCAGTTACCTGACATCCTATAGGGAACAGAAAATGAGAAAACAGAAATCTCACCTGTCACATCACAAATACATCAAACACATTTCACATCTAAATTGACAGCATTAAAACACATTAAAATAACAACAGTAATGTGCATTAGGCTGTACATGTACGCATTAAGTGACCTGTGGTTGTACTGTATTTTCCCCTGTGTTAAATCTGAAATACTGTGATCACTGTGTCAAGGGACGATGTGAGTCAGGCATGCATAGAAGCATTTATCTCTGTTGGCCATCTTTTACAACTCGCTACAGCACCTCGCTAAGAGAAATCATTTTTGTGAGTAAAACTGTGTAAAAATACAGAGACTTGACTTTACCTATTAGGAGTATCTTTCAAGTTATCAGAAGTGATTTTGAGAGTCAATTTATTTGCCTACTTAGGCAGACGGATGCAGGAACCAGCTGAGTCTGACTTTGCAGCTGCTAGCACCACGCTGCTAACATTAGCAGCACAGCTTAAGAGCTAACCACTGTTTTGAGGAGTCTGCAGCCACCAGTACCATGCTACTGATGTTAGCTGGAGAAATAAAGAGATCTAAATCTGGGGGAAACTGAGCGGTGGAGGGTAATCACAGGATCATAGCAAGTTGTTTGTCCTAGCGAAGGTGCTGTAGCAAGTCTTAAAAGCTGGCCAACAGAGATAAATGCTTGTATGCATGCGCAACACATATTATCTAGATCAGTGGTCACCAACCCTGATCCTCGAGATCTACTATCTAGCATGTTTTAGATGTAGCCCACTTCTAGCACACCTGATGGTCGTTATCAGGCTTCTGCAGAGCTGGATGATAGGCTGAGCATTTGAATCAGGTGTGTTGGAAGTGGGCTACAGATCTAGATACTCACATCATCCATGGACACACGGGTCATTATGACATTGATTATAGCTTGGTGTTAGCTGATGTCATAAATGAACAGCTGACGTCCTGTTCCGTCTTGATTGACATCATCTACATATATGTTTGTGAATTTCAATGATAAACTTAGAAGCCAAAAAGTTGCTGTTTGTGGAAAAGATGATAACAAGACATTTCATTATGTGATCACCAACAGACATCAGTAACACCAAAGCAACCACTGCCTTGGTATATTTTGTCAATACTTCTGAACAGATTATGGAGAGACAGTTATGATGACATCACATATTCAACTTTCAGGTGTGGAGTCTTTATATTTATGTATTTTCACAGTCTCAGTACTACCAGAAGCTGAAAAATGGTTCAAGAAATGGTGGAACTTTTTGAAACACAACTGTCTGAGTTGATGAGAAACTACACATATTTAAGACAAAACATCAGTCAGTAGCAGAGATAAACAGGTTATACCAAACAGCTAGGAGGACATTCTTAGAGATTCTTCTTCTTTTGCTTTAATGGCAGTTGGCAACCAATAAAAGGTACATTTTGTTTATTAGTTTAGTTTATTTTGAGCTTATGCACTCCGTATACAATGCTAAACCACCACATACTAGACTGGAGTGTGGACAGGAGATCAAAAGAAATGAATGAATGAATGAATAATATTAATCTATTCATTAATTCTGTTTCATTTAGAAAGGATTCAATGGTTTTCCACAGCATTCTTAGAGATTGTGCTTCTTCTTTTCTCTTGTTCTTGGTATTGAGAGAGTATGTTAATTCAGAGCAGTGCCCTCTGGTGGACTGACTGTCAAACACTCATTCTAATATAATGATACATGGAAGTATTTGCATGTTCACACCATTTGAAACACATGTATCTGTTTTTGTACGTACATGGAGCATAAATGAGCTTTAGGCCTGTTTTTCAATCATATAGTCTAGACACCTCTGTCCTTACTCTGTCGGCCTCTCTGATTACCATCATGACCCTGGTGGAGGTCTCTGGCCTCACGTTGAACCAGTGGTGTCACGCGCTCAGCTCTAATTGGACGTTGGCTACCCACCTGTCTGTTCATTCCTTTGCGTTTATCTACAACTTAACAATCCATCAGCTCTTATTGTAAAAAGACTTCCTGTCTCAGTTTGAGATAAGGGTCTGGTTAAAGCACAAAGCACCTGATGGATGACCTCAGGTGTTACTATGGAGACCAGCTAACGAGGTACAGAAAGAGACACGATAAGAAACACATCCTCCAGGTGTTAGTCCAAGGCCTGTGTCCATCTGATCATTCAGTTTTCATTTCAGTTTCTACATTAGTCACAACTATATGTATATATATATGTGCTGTATATTTCTCTATGTATATGTCTCTGTGCATACTTGCACATGTATGTACATCTATGTATATTGTGTTTGCAGCGAACTCTCCATGTATATCTGTGTACATGTAATGAGATGTACATGAGCAGTGTTGAATATTAGTTTAGTTTATTAGTTTATTTCAAGCTTATGCACTCCATGTAAGGTGCTAATTACATATACATCTACAATATTCACTGTTCACATACATTTGTGCATGTATATGTAATTAGTATTGTACATAGAGTGCATAAGCTTGAAATAAACAAATATGCCACTTTATTCACATTAAGAAACTAAAAAAAAAAATAAGCTCAGGAAGATCAAAGGGTTTACTTCCAAATCTCTCATAGATGGCAAATCAACCAAATAATACAAAATAAATAGAAATAACCAAATAAATTATAAAATGAGTAAAATAATAAACAAAATTGACACAATGATCAATAAAATGACTGAAGATAACTGTCGATTATGTTCATGCATTCCAGGTGGAAGTGGACATCATTGGATCTGTTTGTATATGTTGTACCTTTTTTAAAATCAGCAGACATTTATAAATCAGCAAATACCTGTGTTTCCAGACTATTGGGGAACCCTTTATATGCTTCTATCTTTATATGGGTCTGTCATTATTTATTTATTCAGAATAGATGGCAAAAACAGGATACATTTTACATGGAAACTGTAAGGATGACGAATTAATAATGCATTGTGGGATATTTTAAGACGACATAATGTAATATTCATCCTTGTAGTTTCATAGTGAATAGTGAGGGATTTCAGCCATAGATTATGAATTGAACACACAAACAGAGATCAGTTTACAGAGTGTAGGTATTTATAGAACGTCTGTGTGAGTCTGTGTGTTCAGATTGAGTTTCTTCAGTGAGTCATAGTGCGACGGATCCTTCTGGAAACCACACACACTTTCTGTTTTACATTATACACTGTCAGTCACTGTAACGCTGGTGTGATGTTGTTGGTCTCACCTCCCGGAGATAAGCAGTTCTCTTATTGTCTGAGATTTACCACTACATATGCCTCAGCAGTAGAGTCTTTGTAGTTTTATAGAGCGCTTCATATTCTGATGTAAATGTAAGAGTACCTGAGTATTCCTTGGGGGTTTCTACTTGGAATATTTCATCATTTGCATTATATATGAGTATGCAGTCACATACTCAGCGTACTCATCTGTCTCATTGTGACTTCAGACCAGAAGTGAAGTGCCTTTCTTATGCTGCATGATTGCACACGCGCTAAATGCAATGATGCAAACAAATTTGTACTGGTCATGTGGATTTAAAATATTTTAACATTAGCATGCTAGGATGTTGATAGATGTCATTTCATACAACTTGTATTTAATTTTATTTACCTTTATTTAACCAGGAAGTCCCTTTGAGATCTGAAATCTCTTTTGTCTGTAACAACTGAACACCTGTGCACTGTGTTGTGAAAAACAAATAAAAAAGGATTCTAATTTAAAAATTTCTTAACAAAAGAATAAATGTAATGTCTGAGAGTCCCTGCAGCACCAAGTGGAAAGCTGAGGATCACCTTATACAGCTGCAGAAAAAAATATTACATCATCGAAAGTCATCAGAAACAATGGTTATGCAATCAAGTCCTAACTCCTGTGTGTAGCATGTGACTAAAACAGAACAGAAAACATGAATGCCTAAAAACACTGTTTTTGTCAGTACAATGTCATAGATATTGATGTAAGAAATGTGATTCTGCTTATTATCAACAAATCCATGGAAAATGGATAGATATCAGCTCTTAAATTAAACTTTTTTTTGTTGTTATCATTATATTTGTCCAAACAAATGTACTTTTAATTGTACCAGGCATTAAAATTAACAAGAATTTGAAGAAAACATAGTGTGGTCTAATCCATTTTTCTGTGACTGTACATATAAATTAGGGATCATTAACTGCCAATGAATTGGACTCATGGTGGTCCAACACCTGACATAGCAAACTATATACAAGGGTACAAAATATAAAACAACCCTGTGTGATTTAGCCAATGTCCATAAACTTTGCTAAAATTTGGTAAATTCTCTCTTTACTTGTAAAGAATTGGGATTATTATGTCTGTCTGTCCTTACCCAGAGCTGTGACAGTTGTACTTAACAAGCAGAGAATGGTGTGAATATTATATCCTACTAAAATACTAAATAAATTCATGTAGTTGTAGTTGAAGTCATTGTACACAGGGTGAAAGTTGATTTTGTGTTTCTACTGTCAGCAGTACAGTGAACATGAGGATTAAAGTCTAAAATTACTGAAAAAGCAGAACCTGAGCCTCATTGAAGCAAAACAAGCTGAGGCTTCTGGGTATTGTAGTATTTAGAGTAAGGAATTATAGGTGTGAAACTGTTGCAGTATGTCAACATTTTTGATTGCACAAAATGCAAAATAGAAAAAACAGAACTTACTAATTAATCAATAGGCAACAACTTGTAGAAACTGATAAAAACACCATAAAATAATCATTAAACCAAACCAAAGTATTATAGTGTCAGATGTTGCACTGATTGAATCTGAGGTACACAGACAAAGTGAATATTGAGAAGTATCTACTCTAAGAAGAGATGGTGTAAGAGCTGGATTTTCTGTCTGTCTGCAGGATTCTATCCCTCCTGGAATCATGTCATTTACTGTAAGAGAGTTTTTACCTGATCAGCAGCTTTCTGTCCTCAGCTCCGACTCCTGTGTTCTACTGCCCATGTTCTCATTTTTAGTCCAGAACCAGAAGATTCCAAAAGAACCAAAACAACTCAAAAGAACCTTTGAAACCCAGAGGAACCAGAAGAACCATAATAACCTCAATAACTGCAGAACCTGAGGATCTGATGCAGAGCTCAGGTTCAGTGTGAAAGACTGAAAACACCTTGAAATGAACTGCAGTGGCAGCAGGAGGAGGGGGCTGTGTGTGTGTGTGTGTGTGTGTGTGTGTGTGTGTGTGTGTGTGTGTGTGTGTGTGTGTGGGTGGGTGCGTGCGTGCGTGCGTGCGTGCGTGCGTGCGTGCGTGCGTGCGTGCGTGTGTGTGTGTGTGTGAATGGGGTGGTGCCTCTGCTGCTGATCCAGCCTCAGCATCATGCTGTGAAAATCCTGCACTGCTTTAAAATAAAACCTGATCTGCATCAAAACATCATACTTACCAACTAGATGAGCCAAGACTGTAGACGTCACCTCTAAGATCAAACACACGCCTGAATTATGAACTATATAAGCACCCTTAAGGGAACATATAAATCAGTCCTAACTCTAAACATCCTCCATAATGTTGATTCAGGTTTTGATCATCAGTAGTTTGAAGTTCCTTGTGGTTGAATGGATGTGATTTCGGTGTAGATACTTTTACTTCTATTGTCAGAGGATGAACAGGGCTGATATGAAAAGAAATGAACAATCAGTATAAAACTTAATTTCCCAGGTAAGTGTGTTTTACTTTAAAGTGTTATGATAATTTGTGATCATTTTTTGTCAAGTAGCATCATCAGTCTCCTGGTCACATGACATATTTCAGTCATGTTAGAATTTTCAGAGATTGTTTCTGAAATTTGAGGAAAAAGGTGTGGAAAATGTAGGTTTTAGTATTAGGGTGGATGTGGTTTCAGCACTGAGGACATTCTTAGTCTGATGCTCTTCTGCTGATTAATTCATTAGAGCTTCATTCTGCTGACGAAGCAGAACACACACATAGATCAGACGATGGGGGGGCACTTGTATATAAATGTGCTCGGGAATGGCCTTATTTAGGATATTGCCAACAGTGCAACAGCTAAGAGTGGCAAAAAATGTAGTTACCCATAAAGTTGGAATAAAATATTACCTCTTCTGATGAAATAATTATGAAAATGTGATTTATTTTTGATGAAGTGTAACAAGGAGTCAGTATGTAATTATTACACCTGGTCAAAGGTGATTACTACGGTGGCCCAGAGGTGCAACAGCCCAAATAATTATCCACTATAAGAAAAAAAAAAAGAGATTATGGTTTATTTAAAAAGAAATATCTGAAAAATAAATGCACTTCTTAAATAAAAAAATAAACTTGTATGGAAAAAAAAAACAATCTCCAAAAAAAAGAGCTTGAACTAAAAATTTATTTTTACAAAAAAAAAACTTGTTTCAGTTTGTAAAAA
>JAPTGZ010000009.1:21558939-21576280 GCA_029814645.1 Fowleria isostigma
TATATATTTCTTCTCTCTCTTTAATATAGCTCTGTATCTATTCTCTGTAAGTACAGGAACAATGATTTATCATGTATTTTACAGTTTACTCTCACTGTTCAATAATGGCACAAAATAAAAAAAAACATTGAAAAAAAACCCAAACTAAATCCTAACATCACCTGCATTTAATTTTTTTGTTGGTCAGTTTTCAGTCACCTGGTCGATCTCCACTTGTTGGACTTTCAACCTCTTCTGGATTCCCACAATCCTCCGGGAGAGGCCTGTATCACCACAGCCCATACAACAAATGTCAGAGTTGGTTAAAAACACCTAGATTTAGTTCATGTGAGTCACAGTTAGAACAATCAGTGTATGTACCGGCCGCCTGTTTAACCTCCACACCGATAAGCAGAACAAATACTGTTATTTCCCCAGTGACTAAACACAACGGTGCTGACCTGGGGAAGCCGTCGTCCTGCCACTCCTCCCTCAGCTCCATGTCCTGGATGTTCTGGGCCCCCGAGGCCCCTGTCGGAGCCCTGAGGAGACACAACACACACACACACGTCAAAGAAGAATTCACAAGCGGAGGCAGAAGTCCGCAGTTTATCCCAGTACAAATACAGATTAAATAACTACGGATTGAACTTCTTTATTTCATTTCATTTATTTTATTCCTTCCAATGTAAATGATTGGAAAAGAGCAAGATGAAGAAAACCTATAGTAATATAAATTAATTAATAAATCACCATTACAGCTATTACAGTAAAAAAAAAAAAGTTTACATGACAGTCAATAAAATAACACATCCAAAATCCATGAGTAAAACTATTTCATTTCATATTTCTACAAAACTTCTCTATTTTCTCCTTGTACAACCTCTTAAAATGAAAAAATTATGTACAGTTCTTCTTTTCCACTGACAAAGAATTCCACATTCTGACACCAGCAACATAAATACAGAATTGCTTTAAATTAATCCTACCTGTTGCTGTTTAAAATTACACCTCCTATGTTTTTCATCCTATGATACTAAAACAAATAATCTCTAACATTGTTTTTATTCAGTAGAAGTCATTACATAATGTTTCATCTTTTACATATTTTTAATTCATATAATTTGTATCATTTCCATCTTGTTCTGTTTTATATGAGCTTATCTTTTCTCACTTTTTCCATTCCATTCTGTTTATGGTGTGTGATGTCCACCTAAATTTAGTCTTTTTTCCATGTATTTTTGTTTCATCCGTTTGGGTTGAAATCAGCTTTGATACTGTAATGATGCACAATGATGCAAAATAAAAAATAATGGAGAAGTTACCTCAAAATACAAGGAGTTCAAAGTACAGATATTTGTTTGACATGTAGGTGGTAAAAGAAATAAAAAAAAAAAAAGTCAGGCAAATCAACACACTGAAGTACGAATACCTACAAACTCTGCTATAGTACTGTTCTTTAGTATTAGATTTGTTACATTTCTTGTTACTCTATCATTTTTTTCTTGACTTTTACATAATTTTCATCTTGTCCCATTAATAACGTGTGATATTCACCAATAAATTGCCCAAGCAATCATCTGTCTGTATTTTTGTTTCATATTTTCATATTGAAACCAGTTTTAATGCTGTGAAATGCACAATAATGCAAACCACAAATGTCTGCTTTGTAAATACAAGGAGAAAGGACAGATATTTAGTTGAAATGCAGGTAGTAAAAGGAAAAAAGCCATCAGAAAAAGCTACACACTGTAAAGTACAAATACCTGCCAACTCCAATGACGTATTATACTGAAGTATTAGTAGTGCATTACTTCCTCCTCTGTTTTAAATCCTTTGTTTCTCTTTCAGAATCCATTCACTTCTTCTATTGGTTTAAACTTCTTCCTGGTTTTCCTCTTCTGTCAGTCTTTCATCGAGCGTCTCCTTCTTACAGTGAAATCTGTATCAGAAGAGACTGAACAGACCTGCTCTGCTGCTCTGATTGTTGTCACGGTAACCACACCTGCGGCAGGTAAGGCAGGGAGGGGCTTCATTGTTCCCGTGTTTGTTGTGACTGAAGCAGAATGTGACACACCTGTACACCTGTATGTATGTTCAGGTCACCGCAGAACCAGATCAGGTTCTGCTCAGGTCGGGTATGATTCCACTGCGATGCCTTCAGGGTCCAGCTGGGAAAAACTGCAACCACCATCTGTCAGAGAGGTTTCCCCTCAGCAGGTCTCTGTGTTTCCAGAAGCCAGAGTGTGGATCAGATATGGAGGAGGTTCTGAGGGGGAAGTTCTTTAGACCAGGGGTTTCCAAAGTTTTTCCCAGACTTTAAAAACTCCATTAATACAGTTAGAGCCTAAATCATCTATCATTATTCTGGGCATTTCAGATGATGTTAAAAAACTAAAGTCCCAGCAATGTTTCCTCTTATAGTCTCATTGCAAAGAAGTTATTTCTCATGCACTGGAAAAATAAAGAAGTACCCACCACAAACATGTGACATGGTGACCTTACCAGAGGTGTCTAAAATATTCCCATTCATGGACTTGATGATGAATTTGGGTTGTCTCTTCTCGGGCAAAGTTTGAAAAATGCCTTAAGTGTAAAATCATCAGAAATATCAAGAAGTTGAGATGGTTGATATAAGTAAGTAAGCTTTATTTATATGGTACATGGTCGGTATTTATAAAGCGCTTTTCTGCACATTAATGGTGCCCAAAGTGCTTTAAATACAGTACAAGCCTCACATTCACCCATTCATGGGTGAATGTGAGGGTGCTGCCAGGCCTCACTGGGAGCAATTTAGGGTTCAGTGTTTTGCCCAAGGACACTTTGACAGTTGGAGGCGGGATCTGAACCGCCGACCCTTTGATCATTGGACAACCTGCTCTACTAACTGTGCCAAGTATTGTTGTTGTTTATTTTTTATTAATGAGAATACTCAGTGCTGTACATATTTAATTTAAGGTAAGAAGTGGATCAGGTGAAAAGAATAGGTGCAAAATAAGCTTTGGCTTCTAGCCTGTTCCTTTTTGGTTTTGTGTTTATTGTGATTATTGTACTAAGTGCAACGATTGATGTTCAAACCAAAATAAACTATACATTTATTCATTTATTCATTCATTCATCCATCCATCCATCCATCCATTCATTCATTCATTCATTCCTCAAGTAGACGTATAGATACTAGAGTTTAAAAAGACTTCTACAGAAGTTTAAGTATCAACTCAAGCGTTTTACTCAAGTAAAAGTGTAAAAGTACTGGTTTCAAAACTACTTAAAGTATAAAAGTAAATACCATTAGGACAAAAGATTAGATGGCACCACAGGGGCCTATAGTGCACTATCCCGCCTCCCCAAAAAACAGTTTCCGAAAGGTCATAATGACTATAACATTAAATTAATACATTAACATTATATTAAAGAGTTAATGTTGAAAACTTTGGGATGCACGAGACTACCCGTTACATATATGCCCGTTGAAAATGAACACATTTTAGTCCAGTGTAAATGTATTAAAGAATGATATATGTGTACGACTGAGCTTAAACATGTGTTTCCTGGAGCAGAAGATATGATGACTAGTTGAATATAAGTATTGGAATGGTGCAAAAAGTCAGGTGGATGGATCACCTAGAAACCAACAGTGTCGGAATACCTGTTATCCAACCACAATCAAATTCACTCTATCTAGATGGCACAGTTTATCTGGATAGTTTTTCTTTTATTTGAATGATGACAAGCCAGAATGAAAACAAGTCGAAATGAAATAGGAGTAACAAGGCTATTTTTAAAATGTAAGGAGTAGAAAGTAAAAAAGTCAGCTAAAAAATAATTACTCCAGTAAAGTATAGATAACCTAAATATCTTCTTAAGTAAGGTAACTTGAATGAATGGGGGGATTTTTGTTTTTATTTTATTTGTCCTTATTTGTGTTTTGTATCTCATCTTTATATCTGTTCTTTCAACTACTATTGTTCTTTGTTTGAAGAAAAAAATTAAGAGTGCGTCATGACCTAACTGTGAATATGTCTGTATGGATGTAGATCCCACACACGATGTATATGCAGTAAATATGTAACTGTATGACAATGTGCTCTAATAAAAAAAATCTGACAACAAATATCCAATTGATGTCTTCTCATAGCCTACATTTAGTTTTCAGTGCTATAACAACCTTTGACAACCTTTCACTGACTCATCCACCAGCAAGACAGTGATTTTTTTTGCATCATTTTAACTCTTTTTGTCTTGTTACATCTTATTTTTTTTCATCATTTGCATAATTTTCATTTAGCTTTTATCTTGTTTTATCCTCTCTCTTGTGTTTTTTACGTTTGTTTTCATTTTATTCCATATATCATGTCATATTTGTCTGTTGTCTTCCCTACATTTATCATGTCTTTTAGAGATTTTTTTTAATATATATATAAACTGTTCTGTATTAAATATAATGCTGTGTCTGTTTACGTTGGCCCATAGCCGGTACATGACTATTAATACACACATTTATATCTTAACCTTCATTATATCCAAAACAGAGAAGAGAAAAACTGACTTTTTCAGCAACAATATCACTGAACATCCACTGTCACTGATCCAACTCCATGGGTTTTACTGGTGAATAAATGTTGAAGATAATTGTGTTTCCACGGTAACTACGAAATCTCTGAACGTCCAAATTCATCATATCTGATGACCATGAAAAGATGAATAACTTTATTTTACACCAATTATTTACATGTATTGGTAGGATTAGTGAATCAACAGGTATTAGACAGTTTAGATCAGTGGATGGTTTTGGTCTTTGGTGGATGTTTGGGTTTTTATGGATTAAATAACATAAACACCATTTGCATGAACACAGTGTTAACTGTTAAAGAACTATTATTGTAATGTTGCAATATTAAAACCAGAGAAGGGAATAACGACATCTGTAATTTTCATTACAAAAAGTGCAGAGAGACATAATAAAAACAAATCATAAACCACAGCAGGTAGAGATAATGAACTGGTTTTGCAAATAAAAACAGAAGAATAGAAGACAAACAGGAAAGGTTAGATTGTGCCAAGTTAGATGATATTGCAGAGAAAAGTATAAATAGAAAACCATGGCATATGTTATGAAGAGGAGGCGGCAAAAGGAACTACTCCAGTTGAAAAATGACAGCTGTGGATTCCCTTCAAAACTAAAATCAAACACAGTGGTCGTTAATGGTTGATGATTTAATATTAGTGTTGCACTGGGGTTTCAAAATAGGAACGAAATGTTACTAAATATGTAAATCAATGCAGATGGTAAGTTTTAAAACTACTCTGAATCAAAAAGCCAAGGACAGAATTATTCATGCATAAATAGTGTTTTAAGTATTGCCATTTAGAAGTCTGTCCACTTCTACTGTTCACTTGAGGTATTTGTATGTCTGAGGCAGGTGTTGCTGCTCTGTTAAATCATTTTGCACCAATGAAAAGTTGCAGAAAATTAATACAGGCAAAGGAGCTCTGAAGAAGTAAACTGATACTTTGTGAAGTGATGTCTTCATGATGTGAAAAGGCAGAGGAAGTGATAGTTTTACAGTTTCCTCCCAGATTTTTTGTGGGATTTACAAATAAAGACAGAAATTATGTATCACACAAAATATTGAGTCTGGTAAACCTGGAAATCAGGCCTTAAATAGAAGGAGAAAAACCATCCCACTATTATCAGTCTGAGATTTTGAAAATAAAAATGTGTATTTAGAGAAATATCGGTAAAAACAACCATCTGACAGGTCAAAGTAAATCAATTTCATCATGACTAGTAAAATTTAGTACCACACCTCCAGACTGATGATCACCTAAGAGTTCAGTTTAACCCATAAAGAGCCAGTGCTATTTTTGTGGCAGTTCCCAAACAAAATCTTCCTCTAGGTTTAACATTTCATGTAATTTATCTCCATTTATGATAATATTATCCTCTGTATTTTGTGTTTTTTCAATGGACATCATCTATTTTTCTATATTTAATTTACTGATCATGTAGATGTTTAGAAAATCTTAGATTAAAATTGAGGGTATTTTATCAGAAACAAGAGAAAACTAAACAAAAAGCGAATAATAATTTTTAAAAAAAGCAAATATATCAGTGACGGAACATAAAAACAAGCATTTCCATCCACTGTCATTGATCACACTCCACAGGTTTTAATGATGAATTGATCTTTTAGACGACAGTGTTTCCATGGTAACTACGGCACCTCTAAACGTCCAAATGAGTCATATCTGATGGGTATGAAAAGATAACAAACTTCATTTAACATCAATTGTTGATATATATTGATAGGATTAATAGACCAACGGATATTAAATATATTAGATCAGTAGATGGTTTTGTTGACTGTGGCTATTTGGGTGTTTATGGGTTAAATAATCACAATCATCAAAATTCATCTGTTGACAGTGATAGTTTAGACAGACTGATGACTTAAAGCAATTTCCACTGTATTTATGTCCGTTGTGTATCTGTAAACCTGATTGAAGTGGTAGTTCTATCTGTATTTGTATTATCTGTGTACACATGGTTGAACTGTGCACTTAAAAGGATCATTTTTAGGGGGTTTTCTATTTTCCTTCTCACAAACAGCTTTTATTACTTGATAAAACCTGTTGTAAATCAAGAACCAGAGGCATTTTGAGACTATTTCCAACTTTCAATAAAATCACCTCCTTCACTTTGACCACCGTTTGTGCAGTGAATGCAAACTACATTAGATACAGTAAAAAAAAAAAAAACACTAGTACTTTGATCAAAAAATTAGAAATGAAAAACAATTAAGCTCAAAAAATTATCTATAATAGAGAATATGAGTGGATATGGAAAAAAATATGGAAAATATATGTGGAAAAATGGAAAAGCTGTTCAATTTGTGCAAACATAATAATATTAATGATACATTTTTATTAATAACGCACTTTATATTTTAACAAGAAAATCTCAAAGTGCTACAAGTCATCAAAATGAGTTAAAACAGTTAAAAAGAATAAAAACATCAAAAGTTACACAAGAAACAAATTACAGATTGAAAGACTTCTCAAAAAGGTAAGTTTTTAAACCCTTTTTGAAACACGTCATCATTTGTGGAGGTGTTCTGGGAAGGTGTTCCACAGTCATGGAGGAGAGGAACAAAAAGATCAGTCTCTGAAAGTGTGAGACTTGGTCCTTGGAGGAAGACGTTTGTAGCTGTAACATATGTACTGTGATGTAATTAATGAACCTTAGACTAAAGCATTAGCATCATGGGTATAATGCAGTTATGGAAAAAATTATTAGACCACCCTATGTTGTCTTCAATTTCTTGTTCATTTTAAATCCTGGTACAACTACAGGTACATTTGTTTGGACAAATATAATAATAACAATAAAATGTTCATAGTAATGTAATTCAAGAGCTGATATCGATCCATTTTTCATGGTTTTCTTGATAATAACCAAAATTACATCATCAGTTCTTACATCAATATCTATGACATTGTACTGACAAAAGCAGTGCTTTTAGACATTCCATGTTTTCTTTTTTGTCTGTTTTAGTCACATGATACACACAGGAGGAGTTAGAACTTGATTGTATAACAATTGTTTTTTGATGTTTGATAATCTAATATTTTTTTTCCACGACTGAATATAATATGTCAGAGGAAGGACCCAACTGTTTAAACATTATAATCTGATCTGAACCAGATTCTCCTGAGTTTACAGAGTTCTTCTGTTCTGTTAGTCTGTACCAGGTCTAAAACATCACAAGACTCTGGAAAATATGGAGTTTCCTTTAGTTTGTTATTGTCACAGTTTTGAGGGAGTAGTGGCATATAGTTACCAGAATCTTTAAAAAAACACTGTAAACTCAGACAGGAACCTCATTATGTTTATACAGAGAGTTGTATTGTAATGACTTTTACTTATATATTGAAGCTTTAAGTTATTTACAACCATTTATTATGATGTCAAGCTTTATATATCAGGTGTTTTCCTATATTTAAGTTTCTGACCATATAGATTTTGAAAAATGTTCAGGGTAAATAAATGTTATTATTATCAGATTAAATGATACTGAAGCAAATGGCAGTAAACTGTTTCAGTGAAATCATAAACTAAGCATAAATCAGTGTCCAGAACTGCCGCCATTTGTCAAACTATGTGTTTTCTGATGAGTCAATGTTTCAGGACAAGTTTATCCACGTTCACTACAGAGCAGAGGTGGGAAGTAATGAAGTATAAGTACTTTGGTATCTGTACTTTACTTGAGTATTTATGTTTCTGGTAACTTTTTACTTTTACTCCCTACATTTGTGAATAAATATCTGTACTTTATACTCCTTACATTTTCAGAATAGACTCATTACTTTTACAAACTAAACACATGACACTACATAAAATGCGTTACTTCATTCACTGTGGAATTAGAAAACAGAAACTTTTGATTTTTCCCAGTTAATATTGTTTCATTCATGGCAAAAAAATGCAGTTTTACTTTTGTACTTTAAGCTGTACCTTTTTATTTTTACTTAAGGTAGTGAGTCAGTACTACTACTTTTATGAGAGTATTTTTTTCACACAATTAGCTCTAGTTCTAGTTAAAGACTGCTGCCATTAAATCCTGTCAATATGCTTCAATTTTTAAGTCAAATGCAGATGTGGTTTTCAGTAAGTTTGTGTCATTTGGATGTTCAGAGGCTCTGTAACAGAGGTAGCAGAAGAATTCACATTCTGTACATAAGTAGAACTACAGCTACTCACTGTCAGAGGATTCATGTGTCACCTGACAGTGAATGCACCACGGTGACCCCTTCACTGACCACAGGGGAGAAGGAATGCCCACGTCACTAAACATAAACTGACTTCCCCTTTGAGAATCTCCAGGAAATGAAATCACACGACTGTATGTTCCATGTTGTATGTTGTATTTGTGAGTGTGTTGGTACCTGGGTGTTTGATCCGTGTCCGTGTTCTGCTCGATGCTGCTCATCATGTGTCTCAGTGTTGCTTTGTGTCATAGATTCTTCATCTTCCTCTTCCTCTTCTTCTTCCTCTGTCTCTGCCTCCAGTCTGCGTCTATGGGACTCACCCCTCTCTCTCTCTCTCCCTCTCTGCCTGACAGGTTCTGCTGCATTTCACACTCCACCGCCGCCGTCTGATTGGTCGAGCATCACCAGGTGTGAGCTGACAGGTGAGTGTTCAGAGCAGCTTCATGTTGACTTCATTAATGCCCACCAATCAGCTGCTGCTTCTGTTTGAATAAGCAGGAAGTGTTTGGGGTTTTCTGGGTCCTAAAGCCTGCTCCAAATCCTCCACTAAGACCTAAACCTAAACTAAAACCTGGATTAGAACCTGAACCAAAACCTAAAACTTGAACTTAAACCTGGACTAATGCCTAAAACGAATTATGGACTGAAACCAGAACCAACTCTTGGACTAAAACCTATTCTAAACTAAAACCTGGAATAAAACTTAAAGCAAAATCTGGACTTAAACTGGATCTAAAATCCAAACCAAAAAACTTATATGAAGTGTGAACCAAAATCTAGACTAAAAATTGAGCCAAAATGTGCACAAAAACCTCAACCAAAACCTGGACTATAAACAAAACTCAAACCTGGATTAAAACTATGAACCACCGTTGTCTTTTTAACTTTTTTTTAACAGATTTTTTCCATGCATGTCTCCTCATGCCTGGTTTGTTTTCTATGGGCTGAAATACGTGCAACCAAAAACTGAATTTGAATCATTTATATTTGAATTTGAATAGCTAAACCTGAATAACTGCATTACAAAAAAACTGAATTTAGAATTGCATAATTTAAAAATTAAAATTTACATTGTTTAAATTGAATCTTTGCATTGAAAAACTGAATCTGAATTTGGTTTATTATTTTGGAACTAAAGTCCAATAAACTTTAACCTGAATGTAATATTGTGACATTTAATTCAGTTTGTCTGAAACTATATTTGATCTTAAATGAAAATTCACCTCTATACTATACATTCAGATCTCACAATTTAATTTCAATTTACAGTAAACTGAAATTGAATCTTGAGAACTGAATTTAAAAATATACAGTTGAATTTTCAGTGAGGATCAAATATAGTTTCAAATTAAACAATACAACTTTAAATTATGCAATTCAAATTTAGTTTTTTTTAAGGCAATTATTCAAGTCTACTGATTGAAATTCAAACACAAATGAAATAATGGCACATATTTCAGCCCATTCATATATTATTTGAGAGCGATTATACTGTAATGTAAAAATGATAAAGATCACCTGATAATTGTAGCCTTTCGATTCAGGTGAACACCATGTCAATAAATACGTATGAGGACATTTCATTGATTTAAAGAGTTCAAACTTTATTACAAACAGACAAACCGATCACTGATTGACTGATTATTGATTATCTCATGTAGCAGCTTTGGATTTTCAGAGTAAAAGTAGTCATCAGACTTTAACACTGGCGGTTTGTTGAGTCAGCTTCCTGTTGCGTCACTTGTTCTGTTTCACAGTAAAAGTGTCCTGTTGTGAAACGCATTAACAGTTTATTTTAACCCTGTGTTTACTGGAAGCAGAGTCTCTGCTGCCCCCTGCTGGTTCAGAGACAAACTCAAGACAATATCAAACACTAAGGATCGACCTAACAGTTAAAGTCTAAAACCAGGAGGAACTCTGGACATTTTTCTTCAATATGTACAGATCTATCAGCAGCTCACACAGACGAAAAAAACAATGGCTTCAAAGTAAATGTTTGTACCGACATTATGGAAAGAAATGAGCGTGAATCATTTACATTTAAACTCCAATTGATCCACTTGATTTTGTCTCATTTGTGAGTGACATTTAAATTTATGTGACTGTGAAAATGTTTAAGCGATATCTTAGTGACACAGTCAGCAGACACTATCATATCCATCCAAAGCTGAAGACACATTTAATATTTCTAAATTATTTTATAAAAAAGAGAAGATAAAAAACATACTTCCAGTCCCTGATTCTGGGATTCAATTTCATTGTCAGTTCATTTTCTTTTTAAACAAAATACACCCTAAAGACAAAATAAATGTGTATCACCATGAAAAAAAGCTCTACTTTTGTCATCTAGACCTTCTTTATATTTATATAAAATGTTTACATAAAAAATTTATTCATTTTCAATTCCAGAATTGCAATTTTATAAATTCAACCTCAAATGTAAATGATTCAGATTCAGGTTCCATTTGCACATTTTCACACCTCAGTTGAGTCTCATTTGTTGCTATTTATAGATGCAGTTTAAAACGTTTAAATTTTTCATATTTTGTTTTGTTCAAAGATGCGAAACCTGCACATTTTAAGGAAAATATGCCAAGTGCAAAACTACTGTTATGAGAACAAATAAAAAAAAAAAAAGACCTTGTAGGTACAAAAAAGAAACAAAAACTATCAGAAGATTGATTTTGATCGAAGTGGTTAAATATAAATACTACGTTAATTTTTGTACTCATTGTGCTTTAGGTCTTTTGCAATATGTTTACACTGATGGGCCATAACTCTGACCACTGTCAGGAGAGGCGGTAATAATACTGTATTGATTATTTCATTATAATGGTTCCTTTCACTGGGTTGGATACCCAGTGGCAGCAAGTGAAGATTTAGTTGTTGAAGGTGAGGTGTTGGAAACACAAAAATGAACACCATGAGGAACTGAGTGACTATGACATGTTCCATAAAATAACAGCACCAACTGGGTCAGAGCATGTCCACAACTGCAGGGAGGTCTTGTTGTTTGTCCCTGGTCTGCAGTGCTTAGTACCGCTCAAAAATGAACTAAGGAAGGACGTCCAATCTCAGTACCAACGATCATCTGTGGGATGTGTTGGACAAATAGATTTGAGACATGAAGGTCCACCTCTCTACCTCTAGGACTTTCCTGGGATTAGGGATGGGAATTGATAAGAACTGAACAATTTTGATTCCATTACCGATTTTGCTTATCGATCCGATTCGTTATTGATTCTCATTGGGTGAGGGAATAAAAACGTACAAAATATAACATATACAGAATGCACAAATAATATAACAAATGACCCCGGGCCCAGTTTGGAGAGGGGTGGGGGGGTGTCACATCATACAACCATTACCATTTATACGACTGCACAAAGTGAAAGTGAAACTTAAAGACGCTTTACTAATTCTTCCTCTATGTTTCCCATTGATGTGCATCTCATTTTTCCTTTGTCCTATCTTCAGAAACTTTTATTTAAGGGGGTAGGATACTTGTTTCCCCCTTAGACCCTGGCTTTTGCTCTGCCACTAGATTCACAAGCGTCACTAAATGTCGTATCAAACATGTGACAGTCCTACATCTGAATGTCATACTGTGTGAACAAATGATTTTTTCATATTAGAGGTATTTCCCACTTCGAAGAAATGGAAGCTTTGCCAGTGTTACCAGTGGACCTAGTGTCTGTTCATGTGAAATATAGTCATACTTTGGAGCGTTTCTACCACCATGCCACCATGTTGGCTATGTTCTAAACCAAAACAATGCAGCATACGTGTGATGTCATCATGCATGCTTAACGAAGGCGGAATTGATAAGCAGAATCGTTAACCATGCAGGCAAACGGTTCCCGGGAATTGAGCTACTAGGACCGGTTCTCGATTCCCATCCCTATCTGGAATTTGCTTCCAAAGTCGTGGTCCAGATACATAGCACACCTTTAGATGTCTGGTGGAGTCTAGGCCTCGGGTCAGAGGTGTTTTTGTGGAAAAAGGGGAAACTACACATTATTAGACAGGTGTAATAATGCTCTGATCCAAAGGATGCTGGATCGGTTGGTGGATACTTTGCCACCACTTCACATTGGAAATGAACAAGATCTGGAGATGCTGACCCAATTTCTTCTTGTCAAATTTGTTCAGATCCCTACTCTAGAACATCTTTGCTGTTTCTAATATCAGCTTTGAGGTCTTTATGTTCACTTGCAGCCTAATACATCCCATCCACTAACAGGTCCCACCGTTGTGAGATTATTAACATTAACACTACTTTGCCTGTCAGTGGTCAGGGTATTCCGTTTGTTCATATGACAATGTTGATAAAAATGGAGTTTACTGGTCCAATCTACTGTACATGGTTCCAAAAGTGGAATGGAATAAAACACAGTGAACAGTTCAGAATGATTATATCTGTTCAAACTCATCACTAGAACTGGATGATTACTATACCTGAACCTTGATTTTGTCAACATCTAAGTAGCTCCCTTTTGTATTGATAATTTAGTTTATTCTTCTTCAACTGTTGCTTAATATAAATACAGATATAAATAGGTACCTGTGACATGACTCATGTATGCTGCATCTATGTAAAACACCAGATGTATCTGACTGGTTTTTCTCTTCAGCTGCCATAGTTTAGGTTCAGAGGATATGACATTATTATATCATTTGACTGACAGTTTTCTCAAAGTATTGTTAACTACAAAAACCAATAGAAACGTCTGCCTTCTCACAACAACAGGGTGGGTGTCACATGATTACATATCATTGATCCATGTAAACATGGCTTCAACTACAGGCATGCATTTGTGTTCAGTGTACGAGAAAACCCAAATGAACACTGAATTAGTTATTTACCCATGTTTATAGGAAGTATTCTGTCCCAGGCTTTTTGATCCTATTTTTTCAGCTGTATTTTTATATCAGTACTTGTCAAAATATTGACTTTTTTTTATCAAATAGCTCAGTAATGAGTGGGATAATGTACAGTGACTTGGTCATTATTGTGGAATAAACGCCTTCAAGATGATGAAAATCTGCATCACATTATGTTACTATAACAACCACTTCACTCCATATTATCCCTTATAATAAATATCAATATTCATCAATATGGAATAAATGATCAAAAAGTTTGTCAACTTGCTCATGTTTCAGTGACTCTCCACAGGAAGTGACATCATTAAACCACAAACTGTCCTAATCGATCTGATTGATCTGATTGACCGGTCATTGATCAGTGCCTGACTTGTCTCACACTCTGACCGTGTGTTCTCGCCGTTCGCCGGCTGTTGGGATGATTGACAGGTGGGGGTGGCTCTGTCAGTTTCCCTCCGCCATCTTACTGAACTTTTCCTCAAGTGCCTGAGCGCTGATCTGTGGCGGTCCATCGTCCAGTGGACAGCCTTCCACCAGACTGTTCATTGGCGTTGGAGGAACTTGAGACTCGTCCTCTTCATCCCCGACTCCTAAGCGACAAGCTCCACCCCCATCTTGCTCCTTCAGGAAGTCCTTAACAATTGGGAGGACCTTCTTGCGAGAGGCAAGTGTGTTGCCTTTAATTTAAAAAAATATATAAATCACGATTCACTCAAGTTTCAAGTTTCAAACAAAAACACAGTAGTTTTATTATTTCAACAAGTACTGAAAAGAAGTACAGCATTTTCCTGTCAGATGATCTCATGTGACTCACCTTGGTGATAGGCTGTGATGTGAGGGTAGGGGCTGCTGATTGGACACAGGTTGAGGGCGGGGTTACGGGCCTGCTCCAGATAGAGGCTCACCTGAGTAGAGAGTAATGCTGAGTTTACACAACTCAAACCCACTGACCATGTGATCACACTTTTGAGTGTTGGTTCAGCGTTTGTGTGTTCTCGTTGTGTTCATATTCAGTGCGTACCTCATCCCTGCAGGTGGTGCTGTGGCTGAACACAGCGAGCTCTCTGACTGGTTCTTTGTTGTCAGTGAAGGAGATGGTCATCAGCACCAGCAAATCAAAGCCAAACTTCTGAGAGAAGTTTGAGAGCTCCGCCTCCAGCCCCGCCCTCTGCAGGAAGTCCTGACACAGACACACACACCTGTAGTCAGACCTGCCTGTCAGACTGATCTCTGGGGTAAATTTCCACCACACTTTGCTCCATCTGTTGATGAAACACAAACCTGCAGTGTACTGTATGGTAGTAGGTTACTGTACTGACCTCCAGTTTGATGTACAGAACAGAAACCGCCAGATTCAAACTTCCAGAGACAGCCTTCATATCCTTCAACAACATCTGCTCTGTGTTCAAACCTGAGGATGAAATACTGACATAAGTACTATGAACAAAGACGTAAATACTGCGCTAAAAAAATTTAAATATTATGCTTCAAGAACACTTTAAAAATATCCATTTTGGGGAGTAATGATATACAAGGACATCAGTTTGTAAATACTCCAAATGTTCTAAAAAAAACTTCACATTCTGTTAGTACTTCAAACATTTAACACACTTTAAATCATACCTCCAAATAAATAAGTAAATGTATAAATATTGCATGAAAATCTACTATTACCATTGTAATATTTAGATAAGTTGGTTGTATTCATTGTGTCTTCCATATTCAATTCATAAGTGGTTTTCTTTTTGTCAGACAAGTGAATTTAAAGGAGATGGGTTTTTTTTACCTGTTGACGGTTTCGGCTGGTCCTCCAGCCTTCATCAGAGCTGTCAAATGGTCGTTGTTGATGTGTCCTTAAAACAGCTGACCGGGCCGGGAACCCTTTTGATGACCCTTTTGGTTTGATTTTCCCCGGGACAAGGGGAAAATCATCATAACAAAATCAATAAATTTAAGAGATGGATTAAGGAGGCCATTGAGATCAGGAAGTATGGGAACAACACCATGAACAGAGACGAGGGGACGTAAACACTCCCTCACACCTGGGACACGGTTCTGCACCAGCAGCAGGGGAGCACACAGTGGGCACAGCCCGGTCGGGAACTTTTATTATGAAGGGTTCCCGGGCCGGTCAGCTGTTTTAAGGACACATCAACAACCACCATTTGACAGCTCTGATGAAGGCTGGAGGATCAGCCGAAACCGTCAGCAGGTAAAAAAACATCTCCTTTAAATTCACTAGTCTGACAAAAAGAAAACCACTTATGAAGTAGTATTAGATATTTGTTGTTTTAGGTCTCAGAGAAATCTCCACATAGTTGTTGAGGAAGCAGAAAGATGAATTTCCCCCTAAAGGAACTAATGTTGTACCAGAAGGTTTCTGATTTTTTTTTTTGCCTGAATGAGTTTTTTTTCAAACTCTTCATCCTCACTCAGTCTGTAGTTCAGATGTAAAGAACATGTTCCACTAAATGTACAGAAGAGAAAGATGCCCTGAAACCTAAAGGATTCAGAGGTTTTAGTAAAATATTTGACCATCAACTCCAAACTCTCCCCCCGCTTCACCTTTTATTAGTATTAACAGGGTTGTCCAGACTCACCTGAAACGTCAAACTTGGCGTTCTGCAGCGCCGTAAAAAGAGCACTTCTTGGTGGCAGAGCAGGGAATTGTGCCTCCAGCATCGCTACGTACTGACTGTCTTTAGGAGTCACTTTACCTGCAGCCGGAGCCATGTTCACACAGTCCAATAGGATAGTGGCTGCAGAGAAACGGAACAATCAGAGAGCAGGAATACACACACACCTGAGAACAGAATACACAGCTGGTCCAGGTCTAAACCTGTCCGGGTGAGGTCTGTGTTCCAGGTGAGGTCTAGGTCCATGTTTACCGTAGAGCAGCTGAGCCAGCTGTTGGTCCAACAGAGCCGGAGCCTTCTGGATGATACGTTCCGTGACCAGGGTGGTGCAGGATCCCACCATTTCCACAGTAACAGGACAGGAGGCAGAGGGCTCTCTCTCCAACAGGTGGTGGTCGATGACATCCACCACCGCCTCCTCTAGGTCAGAATCAGAACTGCAATGGACAGGCTAGGGTAAGGTTATAGGACATCATGGTTACACAAACTATGATAAATGTCAGTAAGTCCATTTTTCTTCCTTTCTTCTCCTCTTAATTAAGAAGAGAAGTATTGTATCATGCATGCACAATGCAAGTGTTTATGTCTTAGTTTCTCTGGATCTGCCTCTCTTATAGCACTACTTAATTATCTGTATTTGTTTCCGGTACTTATGATGCATCAATCATGACTTAATGTCAATTTATGTCTTTATTGAGCACTTTATCTTCAAGGTTCAAGGTAGACTATTGTCTCCCGTGGGAAAAATTTGGCTTGGACAGGGCAGAAGCAAGCTGCACTGCAACACATAAGACAAACATCTTCATTTCAGGGGAAATTAGAGAACAAGAAAAGAGAGACTCAAGTCGTCTCTTGGCAACAACGTAGCTTGGCAACACAAAAAGTAAACAAACAAACAAATAAACAAACCTTTATTTTTTACTATACACGGTTGTGGGGCGGCCATAGCTCAGGATTTAGAGCAGGTCGTCCAATAACCGGAAGGTTGGTGGTTCGGTTCCCGCTCTGTCCAGTATGTGCTGTTGTGTCCTTGGGCAAGACACTTTACCCGCCTTGCCCCCAGTGTG
>JAPTGZ010000009.1:21608060-21624489 GCA_029814645.1 Fowleria isostigma
TCATACTTCCTGGTTCTAGTCAGGACCCGAGCAGCAGCGTTCTGGATGTACTGCAGCTGTCTTACAGCTCATTTAGACAGATGTTTCTTTTCTTTGAGGCATCATCATGTGACCTGCTGTTCATTTGTTTAAGTAATAATAAGTCTGGTGACAAAAGAGTCTTCTATTTAGGTCCTTTCATGGTCTACCTATGATGAATTGGTTCAGAATATGGGGCTTTTGTCTAAGCTGAACCAGCGATCCAGACTTTGAACCAGTTTGTTGAGTCTGAAAAAACAAAAAAAAACAAACAGTTTTCATCTGAAGTGTTTACTTATAGCCAAGTTAGATTCCATAGGTTGGATGACAACTACAATATGTAAAAAAAATAAAATAAAACTACAAAAAAAAAAAACAATCAACAACTGGAGGTTCAGTTTCAATACAGTGGTTGAAGATGATTCAAATACCCCACCCAAAAAAAACAACAAAAAAAAACGGCTGTCAGTCAAACACATTGTGTTTGACAGTTATTAGTTTTTTGTTTATCTTTTAATTAATTATTATTTCCTTAATTTTCTTTCTCTATATTATTTAAAACCCCTGAGTGACTTCTCGTTTTTATATACTCATCTGTTTTGACCCTTCTATTTATTAGACTGTTAATTTAATTTTCATTCCTTCTGTCTCCACCTGAATATGCCCAAAATAATCATCAATAATCATGTACACACACATACGCACAAACTCCCTTGTAAATATCCCTCTGTACCTGTCTTTGTTTTGTTTAATGTCTATGAACTATTCTGTCTTGTGTCTTCAAACTTGTATGACTTGAAGTCTATAAATTAGTATGACAGATATTTTATCTTTTATTGTCTTGTATTTTTGTTACCCCTGTTTGTCTGACACTAAATTAAAAAAAAAAAAAACACTGGAGATTCAACACAGTGCTTAGAGAGGATTTAGTCAAATACCAAGTTTAAGGAAAATCTAAAAAAACAAAAACTGGTATCAAAAGAACAAGAAAGTACAACAAACCAAATCCAACTTAAAGACAACAAGACTCAAAAACCACAGTTATAAAGAGGACTTCATATGTTATGGTCTGTACATACACTGCAACGTCCTCAGTTAAAATGACACATCCACATCCACAACTAGTTCTGCTCTAAACCTGTTAAAATATGCTCCAGTTTACTGACGGAACCAAGATTCAAAGAGTACTGAAGAAAAGCAACTTGGTAGAGCTGATCTGACATGGTCCTCAGTGACCCTCCTCCACTACTACTACTTTGTTCTTCAGGGGTGGTATACAAGTGGAGACTCATGTTGTAGAATGATATGTTGTACATACTGTGTACACACAATGTTCGCCAATATAACTGCCGCATGTATTTTCTACATATACAGTCTCTGTATTTCTACATGACCAATCTTCCTGTATAGTTCAACATGTATAGTTTGACATTTATGTTATACAAGTCTACTTGTTCTTCTGTATGTGCGCAATTCCTCCATGTATGTTTGTGTACACATGTATGAGATGTATATGAACAGTATTGATTATTGAACATGTATATGAAACTGCCACTCTATAGGGGGTGCATGAGCTTGAAATGAAATAAAACTAAACTAAACTACCACAAACAGGCACACAGGGGTGGTTTATGTCTCGAAGAAACATCCCAAACTCACATCTACAAATTCCGTGGTCAGTTTGAAGGCGGACGTTTCGAAGCCTAGGTTTTTTGGTGAACTTGACAGGATGAAGCCAAAGTCGATGTGGATTATGTGGCCTTCAGCATCCAATAGGATGTTCCCATTGTGCCTGCATGGACGGATAAAGACAAGGAGTTAAAGGGGTTATATTTACCTAAACCCACTTTTATTAGTCTGTGGTTCATTTATTTGTGTATTTGGACCCAAATAATTTAGAAAGTTTAAATGTGAACCCTCCAGGTGCTGCAGAGCTATCCTTATATTAATTTTGGCATACTTTGAGTGAATTTCTACAACCCCTTTTAATTTCTTCATAATTTGTTACATCTATAACTAGTTACATCACAACATTTACACATATAAGGTCAAGACTTCCGATGAAAATTCTGAGTACAACATAATTGTTTGTCAGCAGCAGCAGTTGTAGTCCATATTGAAAATATGTCCAAATTTCAAGCCTATTACCTAAAATGTTCAGTTGTTGTTTGTATTAACAAATACAAGTCAGAGCAGCACGGTCAACAACCTGGAGGGGGTGAGGTGTGAAGTGGCTCATTTGCATTTAAAGGGCCAGTGCTCAAAATGACCTGTTTCATGTCATTACTCAGAAACAGGGTTGAAGATGAACCTGTGGAGTTGAATTAATGAAGAATTTAGTAATTACAGTTTATGTAGACCACAGGGAAATGTTTTAAAATGTATAATTAAAAACCCCAAAATATCACTCCTTTATGAGATCACAAGAAATTCTTCCACAAATAACCTCTTGAAAATACTGCTGATGATAAAGCTGACAGATACACATACTAGTCTAACTGATTTTGCTCTTAGTTCCAAAGTTAACGGTTCATGTTAAAGAAGCTAGAAGCTACTTTGTTCACTGATTCCAGTGTCTAATGTTATAATGACATTAGAAAGGAGCTGATTTTAATGTCTTCAGGCTGTGTGTCGGCCGTCATACCTGTCCTTGACCTGCAGCAGATAACAGATGAGGCTGTATCCGGCGCAGCTCTGGACAAAGTTCCTCTGAGCGCTGAGGAAGGCCTCAGTGGTAGGAGAGCCATGTTCCTGCAGGAAGTAGTCCAGCAGAGACAGCTGGCTGTGCTTCTTCACCTGATGCAGCGACACAGCGTTCACCACCGGCTCAATCATCCCGCTGTCCGACGACAGGACCAGGATCTTGTAGGGTTTGATCCAGAGGGGTACTCGCTCCTGTTCCCAGATAGACTGAAGGGGGATAGAGGTGAGGTCCCAGGTGTTTGTGGGTGAAGTGAGTGAGTAGGTAATGTCAAAGCCTTACCTGTAGCTGCTGAAGAACCTGAAAAGCCAGCAGCTCCTGCCTCAGGTCGTCTCCACATTTAACAATGACTGACAACAGCCTCCAGTTGGGAAGGTGACCGTAAGGAGAACCTTCTCGTATCCGCCTGGGGGGACAGGTAGAACAGTCAGAAATACATGCAAAGTACAGGTAAACTGGAAGAAACTAAAGGAGGAAAAGAGGTTAACTACAGAGAAAAAAACATCCAGAATTCTGCCATCTGCCAGATATGCTCTGAACCTGCTTTCAAAAAGTTATTGTGTAAAATTGTACAAACCACTGAAACAAGTGAGCTGACACTGATGTATACCCTTCCAATGACATCCAAAAACACTGGTTAGACTCATTTACTGTTCATAAACAAAGACTGGAACAGAGCTCAGACCCTCTACAGTAAGTACTTTGGGTCCAGGTCTAACTGTATTGATGTGAACCTGATTAATTAAACAGTCTCAGCCTCTTGGAGGAGCTCAGGCTGGTCCAGATGGTCTGTGACCCTAAAGACACCTGGAGATTCTAAGATGTCAAACTTTAATGCCAGCTACTCTGTTTGACACGGATAGAATAAACCTGGGCATATAAATATATATATCTATAAATATGTATACCGACTCTGCAAGGATGGTTTCTACTGAATCTTAGACTACAATGCAGCAAGAGTTCATAATTTTAAGAGTAAACGTAAAACCTATCTTTTTACCTTAGCTTGTAGTTTGATGTGAAGCACTTTGTGCTACATGTAACAAGTATGAAAAGTGCTATACAAATAAAGTTTAATTGATTGATTGAACATCAGTACATGTACTGATACTAAATACCATCGGTGCCGGTCACCTACCTGTATAGCAACCTGTATTGCTGTTGTTCTACAAAATGAACCTAATAATCATGCTGTTACAAAAGTCTAATTTATGTGAATGGGAATAATTTGAAGTTTAGGGGGAGGAAGAGAATGTGATCTTAATAATGGCTCGTGAAAACAGGCCAATTTGGAATTGGAATTTTGCAAAGAAAGCTTAAGGTTAGTATTTTTCATGATGTAAACATACCCATCGCACTGATCTGTGCCTCAAATTACTCTTAGCCTGCCTTTCACCAGGGGTCAGTTTGCCTTGGGACCCTCCCCAGGGAAAACTGCCCTGTACAACACAGCTCTTTGGAGGCTCTAAAACCCCTCCACCACAATGTGGCTGCTATAAATGAAAAATACATGCCCAACATCACAACCAGGATCTGGAGAACAGCTTTAAAATATTACCATTTTCATTTACCATTTGGTGTTGTAGGTGAAACAGTGTGAAACTAGTTCAGCAACATGTGAGGTCCTGTACGTACCGGACCTTCTCCTCCCATGGCTCTTTTAGGGCCACAGCTGAGGGGTCCTCTGGGTCTCTCTTAAAGGTGGTGGGGGTCTGAGCCAGCTGCTCTGAGAGCCGCCGCCTGGAAATACAGGTATACATGTATAAAGGATATGGCACATCCTGACCCTGTGTTTCTATTGTCATAGTGTGTGTTTATACCTAATGTCTCCAGCTGCGATGAACACTGGCTCTTTGCTCTCCAGGCTGGTGATGCTGTCCACTGAGAACTGACTGATGTTGTCACAGCTGTTCGTGTGAAGTTCTGGCAGCTGTGGAAATTTATACACGCATGTAACACACATACTTCATGTTCATTACACCAATGTCTATTTTCTGACTGAACCCACCTCCACTTGCAGTTCTCCGATGTCGTCCACAGACCAGGCCTCATCGTCGTTGTCGTAGTTGGGGACCGTTGAGAAGCTGCCAGCTCGCTGCTCCGCCGTCATGCCACAGTCTGGGAGGTTCTCTACCGACCGAGTGCTCCGGATGCGGTTCTCAGGGATCCGTATTGGAACGCTGGATGTCTCAAAGTTCTCACACTCCAGCACCTCCACATAGATCAGGTACGGAGCCTTAAGGGCCACAGGTCAACAGGTAGTTTCAGTATGAGAAAAAAACTGTTGCAAATTCTCAAAATCACAGAGATGTCCATTTAGACTGAACTAATATTATCACAGGAAATGTTTTATGAAATAGAGCAGGGAGTTGTGAAATTTTTTTTTTTTAAAAACAACAGACGTAGGATGACTTTGCTCTGCGTATTTATTGAGTTAAAGTGTTTTTTAAAAAAGAAAAAAAAACTGATTTTATCTAGTACCTTCTATCTTTTCTTGTCTTGAATGTATCTTTATATACTGTTATATCTGACAGGTCTTGAACGGTAGGTGCTTTCGAACGAGTAGTTCTAGAAAGGAGTTCTTAGTTCTAAGAACTATCAACCTCAAATTTAGTTCTAGGAACTTCTCTTCCTTGGGAAACTTTTTCATGTTGCATTCATACAGGCAGTAAGGAACCAATAATCCCCAAGATGCTATTTGATCCGAGGTCAGACGGGTTGTGCCTTGTGAGCTCAGCCAACAAGCAGGGCTCACAGCTGAGCCGGGCTGGCTGGCCACCACTGCCCCTCAGACCTCGGATCACGATGGAGCCGATGGGCTCGGATCACAACAGAGTCTGGCCGATGGGGCTCCCAGTCGGTTTTCTGGGACCATTCTTACCTAGATTATAATGCCCATTCTTAATATTGAGAAATGACAACAGTTACTTTAAAAATTGCAGCGCAGCAAGAAGCGGACATAAGCAGAAATGGGCATGGCCTGCGTTCCACCAATCACTTACGTCATATAGTTCCTATGGATCCATGAAAAGACCCTGCTGGAGTAGGAGCTAAAATTGTTCTAGGAACTAGAAAATATGGTCCACGGTTCCTAGTTCCTATGCTGTCCAAATGCACAAAAAAGGGCCTAGTTCCTGAAAAGGTTATAAGAGCTACAAGTTCCAACAGTGCAAAAGGGCTATTTTTACATGTATAGATTTAATTTAATACATGTGTTTTTGAAATTTCTTTATCTCAGGTTTAGTTGTTTCCACACCTCCCTTATTCTAGAGTTTCAAGTTTCTTCTACTGGAATAAGCAGTCATGCCTTGTTCTAATGTTCTAATGAAAAGAGGTAGACTCAGTCTGGATCAGTGTGAAAACATTTTATGGATGGTTTGGCGTTGATCATTTAATCTGAACCTGCTGTATCCACATGTGTTTGTGGGTTTTAAGTGTTACCTTGTCTTTGGAGTTCAACACCACGGCCTGTGTGTGCGGCACTCGGACTACGTGGTGGTCAAAGGCGGCTGTGGGCAGCCACACTCGAGCCGGCAGCTTGTGGTTGAGCAGTGAAAGCTCAGAGATCAGCCGCTGGGTCTTCTGCTCTTTGGTGGGAAGTGTGGCCAGACGCTTCCCGATACCCATCAGGGACTTAATGAACTCTCTCTGAGGAGCCAGACGGACGGGCTGCAGAGGACGAAGCAAAGATCAGATACTGCATCACAACACTACAATATCCATGAACCTCAGTCACTGCTGCCATGGAGGGCAGGCCTCAGATTGATTCTACAATGTGTCATCTGGAGCTTCAGCCTCACTATTCAATACTCTTCAATAAGAAACCAAAATGAAGCCAAACAAAGAATTAGGGCTGCACAATATATTGCAAATATATTGTTATCATGATAACCAAGTGTGCAATATTTGTATCGCAAAGACATGCAATAATTTATTTTCTCTTTTTTCTTCATTTATCATGGGGTACCAGAGTGGTTTTCTCTGCCACTCTAACACGATAGTTTTTCTTGTTAAAAAATATTGGCAGTAATGCTACTGTTGCTGGTTGAATGCAAGTTTACATGTTATTAATGTTGAAAAGATGTAAATATTTTCAGAGTACAACTTTGTCCAAGGCCTGAACACTTATATTCATAGACTTTCTTCGTATATGCAGTATTTACCAAACCAGGCATCAATGTAATATAGTTTAATTAAAGCTCTTCCATGGTGGTACTCTGGCACTTTAATTATCAAATAAATCCATGTCATTTACACACTGTTATATGTGAATGAAATGATCAAATATATGGCTATGTTTGTGTTGAAGGTCTACGGTAACAACAGCATCAGGTCCTACCACAGAATTGTGTCACTGATTGTAGTAGTATAGTATTTTGTTTTAAATTACACATAATCAAGTCAGCATCCAAAAAATTAGATCATTTTAACAGTTAAGAAGCATTTTTCTTAGCAGATGAAATTGGCATTTTTTTAGGTGAACAAGAAATATTAAAATATTATCGTTATTGCAATGCTGTACACCCATATTGCATGTTTTGCTAATATCCTGCAGCCCTATAAATAATAATGAACCCTGAGAATTGAATATGACATTCTATTAAAATTATTAAAACTAAATCAGAAAAAAACCTGAAAAAAACCAAAACTGTGCAAAATACATGAATAACACCAAAACTGAATAAAACAAAAATTTTTTTTTTTTAATGTAAAAATTACAAAAACACTAAAACTACATAAACACTAAACCTCATGAACATTGCATGTATTATATTTTAACTACTAAAAACTGTAAAAACTGTATCAACATACTTTGGCTAAAAAAAAAGCTGAAGCTACAGATTTCACTTGGTAGAAACAGGATAACAAAGTTCTGTGACTGTTACTGAAATGCACCCTGGGAGTTGCAGTCTGACCCAGTCTGTTAACATGGAACCAAGAAGGAGAAAGGTGGAGGTCTGATGTGTGTGTCATGTGATCAGTAACGGCTGTGACACACACACAGAGCCCAATCAGAGAGAGAAAACACAGACTGTCCTCAGATCAGTGTTCTGATTTGTTTACCCAGAGTCTGAAACAGCTGATTGGATCCAACACAGACACAGGAATTTAACAGACAAAAACAAACAGGACCAGAAACCACAGCCTTCATTTCCCATGATGCATCCTGGAGGTGAACTTACAGGACCAGTTTCAAACTCAAGACTGTCCGAGCTGGAGCTGCTGTCCTGGGGGTCAGAGGTCAAAGTCAGAACAGAGCTCATGTGTCCAGTGTCGTGGATCCGCCTGTTTGGTCCTACACAGTCTGGACATGGTTCACACCATCATGGGTGAGACTTTCCTCCAAAATGAGTCCTTTATTCAAGTATATTCAAGTGTAATTCATCTGATGACCACTAGATGGTATTCCTAAAGCACCTGGTTCTGCAGACTAACACTGAATTGCTCTGGAAATACCTGGGCTTCCTATCTATTTATTTAACATGCCTGGGCACTAAATGATATTATCAGCCAGCAATGAATATTCAGAGAATAATTTTAATATGTTTATCTCCATCAAGAAGGATGTATGGCACAACCTCATGCAGTCTGATGCCAACCGCACACTAGAAGACTTGAAATCGGCTGACCTGACATTTGTCTTTATAAGCACATTTCCACTACATGGGCGTTAGAATAAATTTAATGAGCTGAGGCCACTGGTGAGTCTCTCCACTGTAGGAACCAACCCTGTGGATCAAATGACAGCAGCCTTTACAGGGTCTAACCAAGTCCCTGCTAAATGGTAGGAACTCCAAATGGCCTGATAACTCCTGGGTGGAACATAAAGGTTTACTCATTGCTGATCAGGTAGACCCAGAGCAGGACAGGAAGTAAACATAAATTTTGAAGCCCTGCAAAAGACGAGTAGAAAATAGTAGGATTTCGGATAATAGATGGATTTTACAATTGAAAGAATAATGCTTAGTAAGTGGACCGATGCTGATGAGTGAATAAATAATTTTCCAGGTTTTTCATGAGCAGAAAAGGTAAAAAACACATAATGAACTGAATAGTGAAGATGATGAAACACAACATAATGACATGACACATTCCCTGTATTCCATTTCCCTGTTTACCCCCTTCTTTGTCGTATGGCATCCTACCTCATCCTGGCTGCTCTCCACCTTTGGATTACTGGCTGTTCTCTTTAGGTTGCTGCTCAGGCTGATGCTGACGGTGGCGTCTGATTTGGAGCGTTGATGGGTTCGTTTGGAGGGTGATAGGCTGTGCTCTACGCTGCCAGATGCAGCAGGGCAGAAGGGGGTCAGAGTCAGAGGATCTCGGCGAGCCCGGGCTCCAGCTGGTTTGAGTTCATCTGACAGTATAAGTTTTCTCAGTTTGGTGCCCCTAGAGTGTCGCTGTGTGGAGATGTGCATATCCGATGAGTAAGCCCCGAGCAGCCAGGCACACTGAAGGCTAAAGGAGATACTTTGTCTGCAGCGGTGAACCTATGGGTAACACAGAGGGTTATTACAGGGCTAGTACAGAATCAGGCATGGATCATTTACATCCTGCACCATAAGGATATGGGTGACACCCACCACATATGGTTTGATGGCGTCTCCAACATCCTCATCCATGTGGATGTACATGTTGAGCAGCTGTGGTAGATAGAAGTCCACGTCGTCATGTGGAAAACTGAAGAGCCTGTTCCCAATATAGGCCTGGACGCCCGGCTCCTTCGAGTTATGCAGGTAGGAGATTGCCATGGAAACATCAAACAGTTTTGACTCAAACAGCCGCAGCAGCCACGACTGTTTAGAAGGGTTGTGTCTCTGCCGGCGTCGGGCGCTCTTCACTGTACCGGGGTCATCCTCTTCTTCCCGGATCTGAATCTGAGCTGGTTTGACAACGGTGACGCTAAGAGCAGGCTCTGGCCCCGCCCCATTCTGAGACCCACCCACGTCCACCTCACTCTCCACCTCCACCTGCAACAAGGAAAGAGGAAGTACAGATACTATTGTAAAAATAGACTTCCCTAATTTTTGTCTCATTACATCTGTCAAGGCATTTTAATTATGCTGCATCTTTTGCATTCTTTCCCTAACTCTATTTTGGTACATTAATGAAATATTTGTTCTTTACAAAGTTGTGCTATATTAATTGATAGTATTTATACTTTTGTTTCTCACCTCAGTCTGATTCATGCGGACTTTCTGCAGGACTTCCTGACATGCCCTCTGTGCCACCTCAGCATCAATCACCAGACTGAGCTCACCTGGACCTTCACTGATGACGCCAAGCGGCGGTGTACCAGAGGGGGCAGGCCCAGGAGCGGGGCAAGAGGATGACGAAGGGGTGGAGGGGAGGGACAGGGAAGGGGATGAGCAAGCTGAGAGGGAAGGGGAGGAGCTGTTTTGATCCGAGGGGGAGGGGGAGAGATCAGGATCTGTATCCTCCATCATGGCCGCTGGGAAGCTCCACCCACCTCCACCTGCACCAAAATAACACAGAGAAAAGGGTCAGAGATCAGGAAAGAGGAGTTGACGGAAAGAGGAGCTGTGATTTTAAGACAAATGATTAAATTTGCTCTACATGGACATTTTAGAAACTGTTAGCAGAAAATAGTTACAATGGTTGAAAGGGTTAATATTAGTTTTCAAATTTGTAAATACTGACTGATGAAAAATTAACTGCTCTAACAACCAAAACACATATTTTGTGATCAACTACTGTCACAGATGTTCATCTCTAAAGTTATTTGGCTTGTAATGAAGTAGTTCATTTCAGACATGCATAAACAGAGGGTAGGTGTACCTGCTGACTGATTATCTTTTTTTTTTTTGCACCAAACTATCTTAATCAGTCAATATCAAGTTATTGATCTATATTCCTCTTTTTATTTGTTGTCTTAAACATGAGGTTCCTGTTGTTATACCAAGATAACAGGATGTCATAACATGTGGGCAGCACAGTGATGCAGTGGTTACCACTGTCCAATCACAGCAAAAAGGTCCTGGTCGCAGCACCAACCGGTGGGTCCTTTAAGTGTGGAGTATACACACAGTACGTAAGTAATCTTTATTTATATAGATTATATTTTCACAGACAGGCGTCACAAAGTGCTTTACAGTGCAAATTACAAGCCATTCACACACACATACAGCAGTGGGTGGTTGCTGCCATGCAAGGCACTACCAGACCACCGGGAGTAATTTTAGGGTTCAGTGCCTTGCCCAAGGACACTTTGACATGTGGACAGTTTGAGGCAGGATTCGAACCATCAACCCTTTGATCACTAGAAGACCCACTCTACCAACCCACACAGACTTGGGGAGCCAAGTCTCTGTGGGTTTTCCTCCAAATACTCAGGCTTTGTACCACCATCCTACTTTAATAAGTTCCCAACCATACTAAGTTAATGAGTCACTCATACTTGTTACCTCATACTTTCCACATTGACCGAGTATGTCTGACAGTAAGGGGGTCAAGGGGTTGTTCATCTGTACATGTATGCAATGAACTTGTGACATGTCGGCCTTCTCTCATTAGTTCGGAAAAAAAATAATGTTATGTGTCAAATAAAAAACAAGTTGTTACAAGTTTCTACTTTTCTCCTTCACATGTCTTTAAATCTGAAATGAACCATTCTATATTCCGTACTACTACAAAGACAGGGTTTACATGGGAATATTTCTTTAACACATTCTACTGCTTCATCTGTGGATTCAGCAACTTAAAGAGTCAACAATGAATTCTAACTAATGAATTTATTACATTGAAATAGGTCATCTATCTCACTCCTCAAGTTTAGTTGTTTCAATACTAGTATTGCATATTCCCTAAAACAGCCCTTTACACTCACATTTGTTGAGTATTGTGTGCCGATTGCACTTTTAGAAGTCTATGCTATCCATTATAGATTAGGATATTTACTTCCATAAGGTTTGGGATAAAAACACGCAGATTATTGTCCTGTGGATCAGAGTACTACAGCTGAACTAGAACATCTGAGTACACTACATTCTGTCTAGTGTTAATGCAGTCTGAGTTAATGAGATTTTATGTGACTTATGTGGTACTGCATGTGCTGTACTATTAGTACCTTGGCTATTATCAACGGAATTCAATTCAACTTATGTGACTTTAACACAAAGCTATACATTTATCTGCGAAACAAACCTTACTAAAACTGTACTGCCCCTTAAGCTGTAGGATATACTCACTGTTTGGACGTAGTGTTGTCAGTTTTGAGTTTAGCTAGTTCCCCGATGACCAGCTAACTCCTCATTAGCCTGCACTGACCGGTTAGCAAATAGAGCTAACCGGCCGTCAGCGCTTACCTAAACTGTATTGAACCTATTAAATAAACAAACTGACACATGATTAAATCAGTCAGTGTTTATCACTCTGACTGATTACTGATTAGTTAATGTATAGCATTAGCATCTACATTCCACTTATTTAGGCCAACTGTTGCTGACTATTGCTAACATGTACATTATGATGCTAACTCTCAGCTGTTTGTCTGTTTATGAGTTATGTGCTAAGCTAACGTCAGCCCCCGTCATTTCTCCAATCAGTCCTGTGACTCCAGGTGTGTTTGCAGGTGAAAGAGTCCTACCTGGTCTTACGCTTACAGGCTCCGAGATGTGGTTTCAACTCCGCTGTGTGTCCATTGATACTCTAGTCTGAGCTGACCAACCCAAATCAGCTAATGGCTAACGGCTAACAACATATGGATCAAACTCCTTCTTTTTCTCTGATTGTATATTTTGCTTTTCAGCGCCTTCTGTCGGGCGGAGGGTGTAGAACCGACCATGTCCGGATTTGTGAGGATGTTTTTATTAGTTCATCTGTGTTCATTTTGTTGATGATTTTGTGATTTTTCTCGTTCATTTGTATCGATTTTATAGTTCTCTTGTATTGAAATTGCTGGTGATGTTGTTGAGTTTATTGATTTTGCTAATTTTATGGATTACTTTTGCCAAAAAAAAAAAATCAAAAGCCACCATATTCTCACTTTGTACTTAGGGCTTAAACGTTTATTCATAAAAGACTTAGACCTATGCCCGATACATTATGTCAATCAATGTCAAATTTACAAGTATTTGTGGAGTTTTTCAAAATTTGTTTGCTTCTTTAAGAGATTCCAAATATCTTGTAGCTTGGTTAGAGACATTTTTTTTTTATTCTGTGCAGTTTTGAGAAAAAGGCTTGTGCTTCAGCAACCATGAAAACTGTAGAAGCTTTCATTGGTGATCATTATTTATTATTCATTAATTCTAAACTCCTACATGATTAATTAGTTCATACGAACAGTAATCTTCAACCAAATATCAGGATCATTTTTGTTCCCTTTGCACTGTTCTTTTCCTGTAGGACAGTAGTTAACATCAAAAAATATGAAGCTTAAGACACAGTTTGAACTATGATATAAGGGGTGGAGTGTTTCAATCAATCAAATCAAATCAAATCAATCATTCTTTATTATGTTCAGTCTGATGTTTTGGTGAATAAATGAAACTTATGATGCTTAAACTTTATTTTCACAGTGTGGATAGTGCAGTAGCATGAAGACAAAACAAATCATTTACAAGAAAATAATGTGTTACAAAAACAGTTATAGCAGAAATGTAAATATCAGTAAGAAAAGTTATGATACAAAATGAGAAAAGAAGGCAAAATATTATTTAAAAGTCCAGAAAGTGACAAAATGATCTGTTATATATGACTTCATATTATTATATGATGTTATGTTAACCAATCAATTCATAATGAAAATGATAAACAGAATAATCATAAATGAAAAACATTATTAGCTGTAGAGATTAGAAATAACGGAAAAAGTAAAAAAAAAAAAAAAAAAAAGCCCTAATGAAAATACTGTAGAAAGATTTTTGGTCACCAGAGGCAAACACTTAAGATAAATATTAAAACATATTTAGCTGAAATGCTCATTATTTTATTGATTGATATGATTATTTTTTTTGTTTACATTTTATTCATGTTTCTTTAAAGGATATTTCAGTTTCATGTACTAATTTCTTGGTTTTAGTTGAATACAAAAAAATGGAATGGAAAAAATATGAATGGATTTTATATTTTACTAATATGAAAAAAAAGCACACTGATTGGTCAGAGGCATATTGACACATGGTTTAACATATTCAGACAGGGATTCAGAGCCAGATGTCGGATGTACAGTCTCCTCCTGGATACCGTAGCTCATGGGCTAACGCAGGTCCCTCTGGTTCTTTACCAAAGTCCACCAGGAAGTTTTCATTCAGGGTCAGACCACCGTTCACTGAGTCCACATCAATCTGCATCATGACTGATCCCTCTCTGTACAGACACACGGAGCACAGTTTAACTCACATCTATTTTACATAAGAGCTTTATTGGCATCAATCAGTATAAGATAAGATAAGACTTTATTGATCCCACCATGGGGAAATTTCACAGTTGACAGCAGCAACATACAACACACCAGTGCAAGAGAAAAGTCAGGCAGAAAAAACACAAATGAGGATAAAATATAAAGGAAAACAAGAGAAATTTGGTATTTCTATAAATATTTATATAGATAGAGAATTACGATCTTTAAAATTGAAAATTTAAATAATATTAGTATTAGGACATCTAGTCCAGTATTTATGTAATCACAGTTTAAATTTGATGCTTTTTTTACAGCAAGTGTTGGAAATATATCTGTTTAAATCCAGAAAAACATACTTTTACATCACTGACTTTCAAACATTTTCCACTAACTCTACATATTTATTTCAGCATGTTTATTAGAGTCTCCTCTCCTTCATAGCTGGAAACTTTTGTGGATTTGACAAGCTGCCTGCAACTCAGATATCTCCGTTTCAGTGCTTCCCTGCAGGGAAATTATAGCTTCTCACTTTGTGTACTTCACTAACAAATGGTAGGAGACACCTTAGTAGTCATGCAACTTCTTATTTGTTAAACTAATGAGTTTCTGTTACTGTAATAATTGTCAAATATTATATGATTCAAGATGTGACTGTGCAGCAGGTTCATCAACAATTATACTGAATAGTTCTAGTTTAATTGTAGTTTAAGTTTCAAGTTCAATTTGGAAATATAAACGTACATCATTTAAGTCTGGAATTAAGATTTATACTGGATTTGATTAATGTTACAGGATCAAGTCTTTTCATTGAAATTACAAATATTCAGTAACATTCTATAATATTATGCCCACTGTAACACTGCATATATTTCTATGTGAGGTTCATACAAGCACATTCAACACAAAAGAGGATTTCATCAGGTAAAAAGACAGAATGTTTAGATATTTCAGAAATTATTTACTCCTTTCTTGCCATAGCATGCACTAGTATCCGATAGTAATGTTAGTTAAGAAATGTAGGCTGTTGTGTAATGGATTCAGATATGTTATTTTAATTTCTAATATGGGCCAATATCACTTTGGATTTTTTGTATCCAGTGAAGTGACTTATTTTAAGTTTACACATATTACCCCTTTGATAACAGGCTTCATACTCACATCTGTACTGAAACTGTACCAGAGAGTATTTTTATTATTACTTTTTTTTTTTATTAGACACATTCTAAAAGTCTTCCGAACTGTTATTTTTGTAGCAGTGGTATTTTCCTGAGGAGATCACAAATATCTTGTCAGTTAGTGCATATTTATTGGATGTGCACTTACGTTTGTTTATGTACTTGTATCAGTAAGGCTGTGGTGATACTGTGGTAGTACTGTGGTGGTACTGTAGTACTTGCCTAATCATGTCGGGGTAGAACTGCTTGTCCCAGCCGCTGTACAGAGATGTTGTAACATAAAGTCTACGACCATCCAAACTCAGCTGCAACATCTGAGGAGCTCCACGAATACGTTTCCCCTGGAAAGAAGGAGGGAGGGGAGGAAGGAGGTATTTATGTATTTGATCTATACAAGTTAGGTTTTTGACAGTTTACCATCAGTCATTCATCTTCTGAACCGGCGTTATCCTCACTAGGGTTGCGGGGGGGAGATGGAGATTATCCCTGCTACAGTGAAGGCAGGGTACACCCTAAACAAGTCACCAGTTCATCACAGGGCTGACACATAGAGAAGAACATTCACTCTCACATTCACACCTATGGGCAATTTTAGGTTGACCAATTAACTTATCAGTGCATGTGTTTGGATGGTGGGAGGAAGCTGGAATACCCAGAGAGAACCCATGCAAACACAGGGAGAACATACAAACTCCACACAGAAAGGTCTCTGGTTGGAGTTGAACCCAGGACCTTCTTGCTGTGAGGTGTCAGTGCGATCCACTGCACCACCATGTCAAATTAAAATAAAACAAATTATGACAAATCTAGAAAATTCCAAATTCAGAACAAAATGATGCATTATTATAACTGATACAGAGAAGAATTTGGATTGCCATTTGAAACTTTTAATTTGAATTTTGCCATGTTGTGTTTTGTTATTAGAATTAAAAGAGACCATATATGGACAAAAATTTGAACCATAAATAAATCCTGTGACTGTCTTGTTAGTGTATTATACCAACTATTACCAGAGCTTAAAATAGGCTTTATTTAATAAACAGAGGTTCAAAGTCTGACTCACCATCACTGAGTAAATCAAAGCTCAACACAGCAGATATAAAGTCCTGCATTTTTCTTTTTCTTCCCCCTTTCGTTTTATATGTGTTTTGTTCTTTAATTTTCATTTACTTT
>JAPTGZ010000009.1:21643198-21656834 GCA_029814645.1 Fowleria isostigma
AACGCATGATCCAGCAATTTACAGCTAACATCACTTAAAGTGTACACTCATTGTGTGGCTAAAACACATGTGAAATGTTTTGGAACATGTCTATACTGTAATTGTTCAGACACAATAATAATAATAATAATAAATTGGTCACAGAAATCTTACTTTGAAAGGCAAAAAAAGTTTGGGGGTAAAATGTGCTTACCTCTTATGCTATGTGTCTCTTCTTTGCAGAATGAGTAAATTGAATGGCTCTTCACAAAATGTGGTCACATGACAAATTTCTTCAATGGATTTCTGAAAATGAGGGGTGGCATTATTTCCCCACTGGTACAAATCACCCCACTCTCCCCTAAGCTGAAGTTGGAGTTAAGACCATACTTGTTCAAACTCTCTTATCTAATCTAATCTAACTTCAAGATTCCCAGGCACAATCCACACATAGCCACAGGTTTTCAATGTGATATTTCCAGTAGATCTAGTCTGTTTGGAGTTCTTCACACTTTCCTCATGGTGTCTTGTACTTTGAACTGCAGGCTTTAATAAACTGTCCCTTGTCTGGACCCACTGTGGACCGGCAGAGAAACACCCGACCTTCACCTGCACATGATTCCTGATTAAACTGAGGAATGCGGTTCTGCTGATCTTACCTCAGGTTCACCTCCAAACACATCAGATTAAAACCCGTCACAGATGTACACTCAGATTTTCAGACCAAACCAAGGGTGTTTTTGGATTTTATTTCTCGAACAGCCTCTACAGTTCGTCTGTTCGTCAGCACCAACAACAAAACACAAGTCTGATGCGATTCATCTGGTCCAACACACACAATCAGCATCAGTACAGAAGACACAGGTCCAGATCAGCCAATCAGAGTCCAGATCAGGTGTTGACCTCAGGAACCACAATGTCAGTGTTACCCAAAGGTTCTAGAGCTGCTGAATATGTTGATTTTTTAAGGATTTGGATTCTTTACATTTGTCAGAAAACACAAGTTTAAGTGGTCGTCAGGGCTTTTAGATCCACTTTCATGAGTCTGATCTGACATCACTGCACATCTTTGAGGAGGATCCGGATCTAAGACGTATATTCAGACCTCATGTCTCTGCAAGGGTTTCTTTCTTTTCAGTTTTTGCAGTTTTACTGAAGCTTTGACAGCTGATCCACATGAAACCGTGTTTTTTAAAAAAAATAAAAAAAAAAAGAAGAAAGGATGCTGAATCCTGAGACTGATTCGACCTGAAAGTTCACTCAGATACGAGGAGATGAAACCAGTCGACTCCCATGTAGAGCGTAAAATCAAAAACCATAAAAGTCCATTGACAGTCCATCTGATATTTACCAACCGAGTTTTATTAAAAGTTTTTTCAAGCATTTCTATAGTTTCATTTGTGCTCATTCAAAGGCAGTGTGAGAAAAAAAAAAAAAACTTTAAAACCGCTCAATTCAGCCATTTTTATATACAACACATCATAAAATGAAGACACTTTTGTGTTACTGGTACAAACAAGTGGATAAATAACAAAAATCAAAAAAACTGAAAATGACATTAGTGTATCAAAAATAAAAATGTAAACTACATACTGTTGTGTTTTGGTTTCATAAAGTACAGTGAATTTTAGGACAGAAACCAAACCAATCAACTGGAAATCACATTCACCAGCATCCAGTTGAAAAAAAGCAATTTGTAAAGTTTGGTTTTTTGTTGTTTTTTTGAATCAGTATCTTTAACATTATCCCCAGAATAAGAAACTGATCACATTACCTTTAATCAAACATGAAACACTGATATAAAACTAGACTGAACACAGTCATGTTTTGAAAAAAACTCCAGATTAAGTCATAAATTTACAAGACACTCCAATATCCTCCTAGATCTGACAGATTTAGTCACTTTTATTGTCATGTTTGGAAGATTTTCCTCAGAAATATATTTAAAATAATCAACCACATTATTGCCCATAGAATTGATATAAAATAATATTTACTTCCTTTCATGAACTGCTTTAGAGAGTGTGATTTATTCTTGATAAGGTGAAACTGAAATGTCATCTTTGTATCTGGCCAGTGGTGATTAATGATCTGTATAAATAGGTATAAAAAGAGGAATGTGTCTGAAAACTAGAATTATTCCAACTTTATAGGCATCTATGTTGACCAGATTTTTAAAAACCCATTATTACATGACAGTTTTCCTCTCAAATGTATGTAATATTATGTAATATTCAAATTTTTCACGTATATTTGGACTTGGTTTTGTAAATTTCACAACTTTGATCTCAGAATATTCATGATTTCTCCCTCATAATCTAAAAAAATCTTGTGTTTTTCAATAATTTGCGACTTTACTTTTAACTTAATACCAAACCTCCCATCTGTTTTTTCCTTGTAAATTTATAAGTGAATCATTAGAGTTTCTCTCTCAGTATTTTCCCCTTTTTCCAGCTCGAACCATGACTTCTTCCTCAGCGTCCTCCTCTCCCGATTGGCTGATCTGAACCTCAAGTTTACACCTGGATCTTTTGTCTCAGTTCAAAGATTAAAACCAGTTCACAGTTGAGTTCTGCTGTGACTGACAGCCTTTAGCCCCGCCCACTGGGCTTCCATGGCTACATGTCGGTTCAGCTGTCGTCCATCTTGTCTCTATCTGTGCCACTGGTCATTGTGATCTGCCACTCATCTCCCACCTCCTCTCCGATTACAATCCTCGTCTCCCTCCTCTCCTGCCTCATCTCCTGTCGTTTGTCCTCTGCCTCCTTTCCTTCCTCCTCACTGTCCTCATCCTCCTTCTTCACCTCCTCCTCATTGTTTCTCACCTCCTCCTCATTGTTTCTCACCTCATCCTCATTGTTCCTCTCCTCGTTTTTTGTTATCTCCTCCTTGTTCTTCACCTCCTCCCCATCGTGCCTCACCCCGTCCTCATTGTTCCTCCCCTCTTCCTCATTGTTCCTCTCCTCGTTTTTTGTTACCACCTCCTTGTTGTTCCTCACCTCTTCCTCCTTTTTGGTTATGTCCTCCTCGTTCTTCACCTCCTCATCACTGTCCCTCACCACCTCCTCGTTCTTCACCTCCTCTTCATTGTCCCTCACCACCTCCTCGTTCTTCACCTCCTCTTCATTGTCCCTCACCTCCTCCTCGTTCTTCACCTCCTCTTCATTGTCCCTCACCTCCTCCTCATTGTTCCTCTCCTCTTCCTCGTTTTTTATTTCCTCCTCCTCAGTGTTCCTCACCTCCTCATTTTTTGGAACCTCCTCCTCATTGTTCCTCACCTCCTCATTTTTTGGAACCTCCTCCTCATTGTTTCTCACCTCCTCATTTTTTGGAACCTCCTCATTGTTCCTCACCTCCTCATTTTTTGGAACCTCCTCCTCGTTGTTCTTCACTTCTTCATCATTGTCTTTCCTCTCTTCCGTCTCATCATTCCTCACTTTCTCCTCATTTTTCCTCACTTCTTCATCATTGTCTTTCCTCTCTTCCGCCTCGTCATTCCTCACCTTCTCCTCATTTTTTCTCACTTCTTCATCATTGTCTTTCCTCTCTTCCATCTTGTCATTCCTCACCTCCTCATTTTTCCTTACCTCCTCATTCTTCTTTAACTCCTCTTCATTCTTCTCTGCTGTCTCCTCCTTTCCTTCCTCAGTCTCCATCCTCTCCTCCTCAGTTGTCTTCTTCTCTTCTCGTCTGTCCTCCTCTTCATCTTCTGCATCCAGTTCTTCACACACCTCCTCCTGAAGATCTTCAGGACTCAGCAGAGCTTCTGTCAGCGTCTTGAGGAGGTCCAGCTGGATCTCCACAGGATTCAGGCTCTTTGTCTCCTCCTCCTCTTTTTGTGGCGGCAGAAGTTCAGTCAGCTGGAATGACTTTTTCAGCAGATGTGGAACCTTGTTTAGGATTGTCAGGGCCTCTGTGATCCAGTCCACCAGCAGACTGGTAAGACTGGTTTGGATCTGGTTCTGCTCTGTCTCTCCCTCCAGCTCTTTGGGATCTCCAGCGCAGAACCTGGTCCAGCGGTTCAGGAGGAAGCGCTGCAGGACTGGCTTGACGCAGATCTCCAGAGGCTGAAGGTGGAAGGTGTATCCGGCCGGGATCATCGCTGGCAGAGTACGAAACCCGCTCACAACGCCCAGGAACGGGTCCCCCATGTGTTCTCGGTGGCGATCCAGAACCAGCATCGAGCAACCCTTCCTAGGGTTGTCTGGATCCGCCACATGCTGCTTCCAGATTTTAGTAGTCCACAGATCCAGGGCTTCCTCCGCTAAAAGATTCTCAGATACAGTTTCCAGCATCATGAAGTCCGACAGGGGCTTGTGGTCCATGGGACGGGTTGTCAAGACCAATGAGGGCAGCATGGATCCATCAGAGAGCGCCGTCAAGTAAACCGTGACCAGGGGCACCGACCCGGTAAGTTGCAATCCTGCGGCCCGGTGGTTCTTGTCCAGAATCAGCCTTGGGTCCACGAACAGACACAACTCATCCATCGCAGCCACTGAAACCTCTGAGAGACTTTGGACCAGGACAGCCTTCTGGGTGAATTCCCTGAAGGCCTTCAGCTTGGTCTGGGTGGACTGAGGCAAGACACGCTCCAGTGTGGCGGTCCGACCGGCGCTACAGGGTTCGAGACAGTTCTTCAGCATGAAACTGACGGCCCAGTCGTAGGAGATCCTGAAGGACTTACCAAAGCTGCCTTTCTTCTTCAGTACAGATACTTTATGAAACAGAGAACCCTCTGTGATCGGCAGCTGCTGTTCCCGCATCGACAGGACCCAGACCAGCATCCGGTCCTCCCCGTCACATTGGACCTGAAACAACAGGAAACAAAAGATAGAGAGGAAAATACAGCTCTCATTTGTGCCTTCTTCATTCTGTCTTTCCTTATTGTTGTTTTCAACATTTTTTCAGTCCAAGAACCCCCAAACTGATGGAAAGATGGAGTGGGGACCCCCTGCTATATTGTATTTAATTTTGTTTAACTGGGCATAGTTCAAAATGTACCTTCATTCAATGTAGGTCTAGTCACATGAGTCACAGGTGCCAAGCTTGACAGAGCTCATGAGTCGATGTGTGCATTTTTGACTCAAAGATAACTTTCTGACTCCATTTATTCATTTGCTATAAAATATTGAATCATGTTAATTAGGGCTCGGGGCAGTGTAAGCTTTTAAAAAATATTATAAACAATCCAATCAACGGTAATTTCACAGCCCCCCTGCAGTACCTCAGCAGACCCCCTGTGAAGACCTCTGGTTTATGGAGTTATAGAGTATATCCAATATCAGAGGTGAACACTGAGAAAAAAAAACAAAACTGGAAATATTTTCAACACTATTTTCTTTTTCATGCTATATTCTATTCCCACACTTTGCCTGGTGCTTTCCTATTTATCAACATTTTCAGGCTTATTATTTAGCACATTTAATTTAGAATTAATTGAATCATGTCAAAAGTTCACATCAAGACGTGTGAAATTTGTGTCAAAACATGTAAAAGCCTGAATACAAAGCAGTGTTTCAAACTGTTGGTGCATGCTGAGTTACTTGTGATGGGGACATGGGATGGGGTTAAACCAACCTCCTGTTTGTGTTCATTCTGCTTCAGACTCTTCCTGGCTTCCTTCAGCCAGGTCCGGATCAGCTGAGGTTCGGTGGAGAAGACCCTGGCGGCCTCTGAAAGACCTTCACACAGGGTGAGCAGGGTGATTCTGAGTTGCCGAGCTGACAGGATGTCGTCCCGCTCTTTACTTGCCGACAGACCAGCTGATGGCTGAATGTGGACGTTTGTTGACGACAGAGTCTGAGATGCTGAATATTTCACCTCTTCCTCTTCTTTTTTTTCTTCATCTTCATCTTCTTCATCTTCTTCATCATCGTCATCTTCTGTGTCTTCGGCATTTTCATCCGACTCGTCCATATCTTCATCTTTTTCATCGTCGGAGAACTCCATGTCCTCGATAGGAGCCATTGCACCATCTGCTACGTCGTCCATTTCAATCTCTCCACTGAAACACAGACAATGTACATCTGTTTACAATAAAATATGGTCTTGTTCCCATGGCTCTGACTTCACACAGATAAAATGGAGATGAGCTGAACTGAACATCTAGAACAACTTAGATTATTCACAAGTTTATTAGTGAGTGCACCAAATTAGCAGAGTCCCGATCAGAATACAAAAACTGTAAAATAAAGTATCAGAGCATCCCTCCACCGACTCTTTACACTCTCTCTTGCGACTCCATGAAGACTAACTAACCTCTGCCAGTGATACAACCTAATTCTGACAAATAGTCAAATAAAACCTGTTACAATACCTTATTCTGTCCTTCAGGAATCCAATTTTAGTTGATCCTATGAAAACATTAAATGACACGTTAATTACATTTGTTCAGTAGTATATAAAGTTTTCCAGTGAATATATTCAGGTTAGTGCTGACCTTTATTGAGTGGAGACAGCCCATGAAATTCCCAGAAACAGTTGGGGTGTTGGCACAGGCTGACTTTGCAGATGACGCAGCCGTACACACTCTCACGGCGGACGTTCTTGTCCATACAATTCTTACACCTCCTGGTGAAGCTGCTGATCTTTGTCAGTCGGTGTCTCTGTTTGACCGGCTCTTCTTGTTCCGCAGTCTTCGTCCCCCGAGATGAAGCGACCTCAACTGTCTCGCAATACTTCTGGGCACATTTGGCAAGTTGGTTCCCTAGACGCTTCCGGAAATTCACCTGAGACAAAGAAAGAAATCTACCACTGAAAAGGTTTTGTCATTTTAAAAATGCATGACTTCAAAATCTCCAATAATATTTCTGTAAAGATTTTTTATTAATATTATTAAACTGAAAAGATTTTTGTGAATGTATGTTTTTTTCTAGTAAGTTCAATATCAGAATACTTGAATTTTCTGGTCATTACATAAATTTAGAATTTCAAAAAAATACTGAAGTTTTTCTCATTGACTTATGAATATAAAAGAATATTTGGGTTTTACATTAATAAAATCTAGTTGTATATTCACAAAATATTTGAGGTTCTTTCTTACCTTTGTTGGTATGTGCTTATTGTTGTGTACTATGTATGTGTCATTTCTATTACCATTGTTGGTATGTAAAAATATTGTTAATGCACGTTATTAGGACTTTGAATAGATGTGACTTTGTCATTAAGGACGCAAATGTAATGTGTTATGTTATGTTATGTGAGATGGGGGTGGGCTTTAATAAATTTTCTTCTTCCAACTCTTTTTGGAGCAACACTTATTGAATCTATTTTGTTATTACTAGTGTACATGGCAATTGCTACACTGTCTTGACCACCTTTATTAATGTATTCACTTTGCGACTATCGTAGTTACTTGTAAACATGATCTGTATTTATTATCTCCTCAACCCTGTTGTTTATTGTTGTGCTCCATGTACAGTTATATTATTTAGAGTTTAATGTTTAGTGTTTATAAGTTACAGTTATATAGTTCTAGTCTATTCTGTTTTGATACTCTTTGAAATATTCATATAAATTTTTTCTGCTATGCTCATTTTGCATCGTGGGACCTTGAGTCTTGTTATTTCAGTTTTTCTGTATGTAATGCACATATGGCATAATCTGACAATAAAAATGACTTTGACTTAAAATATTTTGGGGGGTTTTCAGCTCGAAACAAATAAATAAATAAAATGAAATTAAGCCTTTCTATTTTTAGAGTAAGTGATGAAACCTGGGAGAAGAGTCCATCGTGGACCCAGGCTGGTGGGTTGTCTTTGCGGCTCTCTCTCAGTACGATGAAGGCGTTGACGATGCTCAGGTTCACCAGTAACCAGAACAAACTCTTCCAGTGCTGATCCTGTTGGATTCCTCCCAGTGGGTTACAGGCCAGCAGCTGCTTACAGATATCTACTCCCCTCATATTCTCCTGCAGTAGACGGAAAGCCATGGGCCGCTGGATGGGGTCTAGACCTCCCACTTTGGTCTGAGACCTCCTCCACACTGTGTCTGGGTTTCCTGGAGCCGCGTTAGTGGACAGGCAGCCCATCTCCTTCATGTCCCTCCAGCGGGTGGCCAACAGGGGGCCACACCGCCTCTGCAGGAAGTCTCCAGCTTTTTCAATGTTGCCCTCTTCCCAAAGCTCACGGGGAAGGATGTGGCTGGGAGAGGGGAAGGAACTAGAAGCGTAAAGACCCAAGTCCAGCAGCTTCTGCATTAGAGAGGCCGATGTCAGCGAGTTGGCCAGGTACAGCTGGTGGTGTTTGTGTTCCAGACCTTGGACCAGCTCTGGGACCACGGTGAAGCCCGGCTCACGGCCCGTCTTCACACCTGTCTTCTGCCCAGCCTGCAGTGGAGGACAAACAAAAAATATCTATTAGAATTCAAACTCCAAAGCCAAAACTGAGCAAAGGTCTATGGTGGTCTATGGTGGTTATCCAAACATGCAGACATCTCAACATTAGGGGACAACCAATTATCAGCCTGGCCAATTATCGGCTTCGATATTCGTCATTCTGCCGATTATCGGTATCATCTTTTTAAAGTGTCCGATGGTCAATATGATGGATCAAAGTTTAAACAGGTTTCTTTGGCTCTGATGCAGCTGGCTGTGGTGGCTCTGTGCTGTGAGCATTGTCCCTCCCACAATACCATCTGATTGGTTACACGGCACATGCCAATCAAAAGCGCTGCATGCGCAGCATGTGTCAAAACAGGGCAGACGCATGGAGCGGAGAAGTCACTGACCAAACTGAATAGATTTACGCAACGGTAAGTTCAACAACAGCAGATTTAGACGAAGCTGTAATGAACAACAGACCTATGATGTCACACTCCGAATAATGGAACTGAAAGTTCCAAAATATATATGAACTGTAAAAGTGAAAGCACTGTGAAGAGAACGAGACTAGCTTTAACATGTAGCTGAGCTAACTCCTCTGTGTTACGATAACCAGACGGTCAGTGGATTATAACACTGATGAGTGACGTCCACAGTGCTCATATATGGACATTTTTAAACATACCAGTGTTCGACAAACACACCTTTTAATTCACACCTACAGTCACTGATATCATGTTATCAACGCAGGGACAGTCAAGTGTGTGTAAAATTATACCTATACAACTGTCATCATCCAGGATATTTGACTGGACTTATTCAAGTTTTAGAGATCACAGGTGTTAGAAAATTACATAGTCAGATGAAGTGTGTCCGAATCTCTCTTTGATAGTGTCTAAGAGAGGAGCATGATGTCGTTTCAGATTTTAGACATGTCAGGGCCTTAAAGGCCTCAGATGGACTGACTGGTGGACTTCAGTATACAAGTGTCATATGGGAATATTTCAATTAATGATCTGCTGCTGAGCCTGGGAGTTCCCAGATTTAGTTTTTTTAAATAAAAATAAACAAACAAACAGCATTTAAACAAAGTTAAGTTTTGGTTTTTGTATGTTTAAAATTTTTGACACCAAGATTTTCATTTTTACTGTAAACAAATATCAACTCCAAATATCGGTTATGAGCCTTCATAATTACTAATAATTGGTATCGGTCCTGAAAAAATAATATTGGTCGACCTCTACTCAACATCAACGGTTCATTGCAGACAGAGAAGAAAATTACCACCGACGAGGGCCGCACAATTCATCAAATTTTAATCGTGATCACGATTTTGGCTGCCATGATTAAATTAACCTGATCATCAGTGATATTTACATTTAAAATGAGGACTCTGCTGCATATTCAATAAGCACTTTCTCAATCAGTAGTCAACCAACCACCAGGGTGTGAACGCATGGTTAAGACTTCATTAAGGGGTTGAAATAACAAGCGAGTGCACCCTGCAGTAGGCAACAACGCATCCACTACCTCCCAAAGACGTGCTGAAATACCAGATGCAATATAATTTTCTCCAAGCATAATAATAATAAGAGCATATTTATTCAGTTAGCCCTTGGTAAATTTGAAATTCTTGGGTAAGTTTAATTGTTTCTTTATTCTTTATCATGTATTGTAATTTAAAGTTTTATTTTGCACAGTAAACTGTTCACATATTGTTTTTTTAAAAGTAGCAAAATAAAAATACAGATGTTTACCCTAACATGAGGAATAATTATAGTTAATAATTGTGATTACAATATTGATTAAAATAATCATGATTACCATTTTGGCCGTAATCGTGCAGCCCTACCACCGACTGGACGTTTTATAAATTATCAGTATAAGCAGAACATGCCTCTGGTAGTCACCAATGGATGAGGTCAGGCTTCAGTTGGAATTACCGACTGATTTAAAACACCTCAAAAAGTAAAAATCATCCATTTTTCTTCAGTTTTTTGTGTTTTGATATAATAAGCTTTGAATTTATTCTTTGTCTTTAAAAACATCTACATGGCTAGTAAAGGAAATACAGTAAAATACCAGATTTTTACTTAAAAATACAATGTCATAAAAATGTTGATAAATTGCTTAAGAACAATTCGATTTAGAGAAAAATTCCCTTGAAAGTTAACATAAAAAGTAGTTCCGGGCCTTTCAGAATTAAAGTAACCATGACAGAACTGAAAGAGGCCAAAGTCTGGTTCTGACCTGGATGAAGAAGCGGTGACAGTACCCGGACTTGGAGTCACACAGCAGCCAGACCTGGGGCTGGGTCTTGGGGTTGGTCTCATCCAGACTGGGCAGCAGGGCTCGGTCAATGGTCAGGCAGCAGTTGGGCTGGTAAGCGTCCCACATAGCCTTAGACAGCAGCTCCAGCATGGGCCTGAAGATGTGCAGGGAGTCACTGGGTTTGCTGGTGCCGCGTAGGTCATTGGTGATGAAGCTACCCATGCGGATGTTGGCTGAAATCTGTTTGAAGCGCTGGAAGCTCATGGCACGATAGAAGGTGTAGCTGTTGTCATAGTGGCTCCAAGACCAGTAGTGCGACGGGTCGGGGAGGTTCTGGATCCCCATCAGGATCACCAAGCCAATGAAGCCCTTGATCTCGTGGGGGGTGACGGGGACCCAGTCATGGAAGGAGGAACCCAGAAAGCGGGAGGTCTTGACGTGAGCGTTGGTCTCGTTGGTGATGAGCTGAATAAGTGCTGAGGGGAAGAGCAGGTTGAAGAAATCGATGGCGTCGCTGTTTTTGGTCAGGCCGTGATGTGGCCCACTGGTCTGAGAGAAGAAGCCAATGGAGGAGACAGTCTCTTTCTGACAGTCCACAGAAGACCAGGATGCAGCTGGGAACTCCTGGTCCAGCTCATTTTCTGAAGTGGATGGCTGCTCGTCCATGAAAAACTGGATGTCCGGTTCAAAGAAAACTAGGAAATAACAAACTGTGTTAAGGTTTACAGAAATAAGAAAGGTTAAATAAAGTAGCATGTTCAAAAAAAATCTATAAATGGTCAATGTCTGTACTTATATAGTGCTTTTCCACACATTTATGGTACTCAAAGCGCTTTGCAATACAGTCGTCACATTCACCCATTCACTCATACGCCAGTGGGCTGCCACTATGTCAGGCACTACCAGGCCTCACTGAGAGCAGTTTAAGGTTTAGTGTCTTGTCCAAGGACACTTTGACATGCAGACAGTTGGAGGTGGGATTCAGACCACCGACCTTTTGATCATTGGACTCTACCACCTGCCCCATAGCCACTATATCCCTTTACAGACAGATTAGGAATTATTTTTAATTCATCCGTTCAGTTTGGTTTTTGATTTCAGTTCAGTTGTACATCTTATTTTAGGTTTTGTTTAGATAGACTATTTTATTTAGGGGTTGGCAATATCATCATTTCACAATAATCTGACGGTATCCTTTAAATTTTTTTTTTTTTTTCACAAAAAAAATGCTGTAAAACTCTACTTGCTTACCACGACATTCATTATGGATAGACACAGTGTTTCAGAGCAGCAGCTGGTTTTTATTTTTAAAGTGCTTCATACATCTTCTGCAAAATATGCACATAAACATATATTATGGCCTTCTGCAAAACATTCTCCAACAATATTGTATGTCCATATTTAACAATGACCATCTTCAACTTATGTCCAGGTTGTGCATAAATCAAGAGGATCTGATAAACCAAGTTTGATCAACAGTGTCTTAGTTAAGCTTGTCGTAAAAGTAAATAAAAAAATTGTAAACAATTATCATTAAATTAAGATGAATGTAAAGCTAATTAAATATTTTAAGTCAAATAGTCAAACATTACCAAGTACTGTCATTGCAGCACACACACACACACACACACACACACACACACACACACACAAATCTGGATAGAACTGTAGAAGGCCACGTGTTCACAAGTACAAGTTCTTTATTTCAAGTTCTGAGTCAAAAACACTGTCTTTCCACAGCATCAGGCTGGACTAAAGGTTATAACATTGTCTGTGCTTAATGTCCATTGGTCTCCTTCACCTGTTGAGTTTTTGTTAATGTTTTGATCATGAACATTTTAAACTACTCAGAAACTAAACAGTTTACATTAACAGATGTAAAAATAAAACCAAAAATATGAGAACTAAAAAAAAACCCAATGGGCAACGCAGCTAACCCTCAGCTGTTCCATTTCCATAAAAAGAAATCATACATATGCATTTTAGCTCTTCTAACTCCTTAACTTTAACTTCTTCAACTTCATAATCAGGTTATTTTATTCAAAGTGGCTCCAAGGTTACATGCGTCATGTCCTGCTCCTTTAAGCCGTGTGGCTTCAGTCCAGAGTCAGTAAAGTTATGTGATGTTTTATCAGTTTTTCCCTAATATGTAATCAGAGTTCAACCTGAAGTGGGTCAGTTTTATTGACTATGGCTCAGAGGAGTCCAGAAGCTGGTGTGACACTGACCCACAACTCCAGCTGTTACAGGAGCTGAGCGGTATTCAGCAGTTATTCTGTTTTATGACCAGGCAAACAAATATTTTCTCAGAATAGTTGTGAATGTTTTTCCCGTTCTAATCATAATGAAGATCTTTAAACCATGTCGGTCTCTCTCTCCACTCCCATCACGTCTTATCAACATGTCCGTGTTCCTCTGCCCTACATGTTTGTACGGTAAAGTTCACAACCAGTGAATCATGTGGTTGAAATATTTACCTCAGTGTATATGGAGACTTAAGGTTAGTTTGACACATGGATTAACACATTCTCCTGTAGCTCGGTTTATACAACAACAGAGCATTCAAGTCTAAACTGAACCAAGCAGACAACAAAACAAGCTTAAAACAGAATCAACATAAAGGTTAATAAACTTCATCATGACCCTGAGAATAATACCCACTTTATGCACCTCTTATTTATTTTTACTCAAATAAATAAGAGCATTTTAACTTGGCTTATTGAATTTTTTTTATGCTTTAGTTATGGACAGTATAATCAAAACTATCATTATCTTAACAATAAATATGTCTTTTGCATTGACTTTGTCTTCATTCTCAGTTAAAATACAAAATATATTTAATAATTATTTTAATGCTGTATTTCACTCATGAATATTTTGATGTCAAATTATTTAATACTCCTGTCTTATACATAGGCCTATGTCTGTAATTTCCCTGGTGTTGTGCTGCAGCATTTTCATTAAATACCAATGCTTTAGACCAGTGTACGTGTACCTTTAGGGGTACCTGGAAGAAGCCCAGGGGGTACTTGAAATTTTTTTAATTTTTTTTTTTTTTTGGGGGGG